>SZWC01001898.1:62687-97509 GCA_023375785.1 Penium margaritaceum
GGGAGGGAGAGAGAGAGAGAGAGAGAGAGAGAGAGAGATAGAGAGAGAGATAAAGAGAGAGAGATAGAGAGAGAGAGAGAGAGAGAGGGAGATAGAGAGAAATGATTGACCACACATACTCCTGGACGATGTGGATTTTTTATCATATCGCATGCTTGAGTATTTTCTGCTTGGTTTAGGCTGGGTTGATGATCCCTATGGGATCATGCTGCCAAATTTTCATGGAGCATTAGTCAGCAGCCCCTAGTTCATGGTCGGGAGGTTGAGCTCAACCCCACCAATGGCCCCATGAGGTTGGCCTCATCAACTGGCCATGCCTTACGGACGCTCTCCTACTCTTGCTGTCTCCTTCATTATGTACAAGTCATGTTTTGACTTTGAAATCCAAGTATCCCTTTGTTTGTGAGTATCATTGTGTTCCCTTGTACTTTAGATATTCCCTCACACTAATCACTAAAAAGATCCATTTAGGGCATGCAAAGTCATGCAAAGACAAGAATTAGCTCTGGGTGCGAAAGAACAGTGATAGAGCCAAAATTTGGCTATGCATGGGATGAAACATGTTGAAGAAAAATGAGGGTTTACAAATTCATCCCTACTGGGCCTATTTAGAGGCTCTGGCAGCTAGTGTACCATGCCCTGAAATCTCTGCCAAACGCAAACAAGCAGGCAGGGAAACCACACACAAGACAGTGCAGGCACAGCCAAAACATCCTCCGCATGGAAAAAAAACACATGCATGTCAGTGCCCGGGTCTCAACCGCCAAGAAGTCAAGAACAATGTAAATAACATGCATAGTCAACTTCCAGAAGTCAGGAACAGCTTCCCGGCTGTCAGAAAGTCACACTGTAACGTGAGCTCTCCTTGAGGCACTGGTACAGACCATCAAGTTCCTGTTTCTGAACCAATAACACAGTACGACCAGAGAGGGACATCCCAAAAAAGCATCAGTGGGTCTCCCAAGGCACCTATACAGACCACTGAGTGTTGAGGTCTCGAGCGTCAAGAAAATCCCATGTCACATTAAACCTTTTTGCATGAAAGGAACACCTCTCATGATTCACATACAGATCCAAAAATCTCCTCAAGCGGTCTAGTATTACACTGCACAAGACGGTGGACAACAAGGTGCTCCAATATTGGAATGGGTAGAAGCCCGCAGAAAAACACTCGCCCTGGAAAGGTGTCACTGATAAAAATGCAGCTGCTTATCTAGTTACCGGAACACACCAGGTGTGTCACACCAGTAATGAAGCAGCTGTTGGAGCAGTGTTGGGGCCAACCGTACATCACTCACTCTGCAACCCCCTTGCATGCTCAGTTTGCTCAAAGACCACACAACAACACTCATCCTGGGCTGAAGATGCAAAAACAAAAAAAAATCCTGGGGAAATCCATGTATCTCCACCTTGCTGAAGCGATCCTATATCTCCCCCTTCCTGAAACAATCCTCGGACCAACAACCCCAAAACTGACATGCCACATTAAAACTGCTACCCTGCGTGTACAAAGCTCTGCATATGCCAAGTCCAGGGATGATGAGGGAAATCCGAGAGGATGATAAAGAGCTGTAAATGCTGCCACGTCAAGCTCATTCATATACCAGCAGCGTCCTATCATGCACCATGTTTGAAGTCAGGTGACTGCCACAGATCCGAGTCTCTTGTACTCCGAGTGGTATCCTCATCTTCATCGGAGGTCGCTGCAGTAGGGATGTGGCCACCAAACGCACCACAAGTGTATGAATCTGTTGAAGTAGCTGTGTTTGTAGAGCTCATTGGAGAAATAGCTACCTCAATATCGTGCTCCTCAGTTTCTCTAAAGGTAGCACACAACACCTGTGCACCTCCCTGGTGTGCATCTTTGTCCATCTCTGCAGCCATAAGGCTATCCTCGGTATCCAACGCATCAACTTGAGGATCTCTATTCCAAAACTCCTGCCTGGCTCACCAGATTGTCAGACATTCTGCAAAAGCCTGGCCCATCCCTGGAGTGAGGGATACATCGATGGACAGAGGAGTGCAGTGTCTTTGCTGTACTGAGGAGAAAAATGGAGCTGATTCAGTGATAGAAGAGATGGAAGAGGTAGTGGTGGTTATCGTAAATTGCACAAGTAATATAACAGTAGTAGTGTGTGTGGAAGAAACTGTCTATGCCTCTCTGAATGCAACAACAAATATCTCTGTTGTGTGCATGTTAGCCATGGCATCCTCCATCACTATTTGGAACACTTTGCAAAATTCCCACTTCACTAGGTACTCCGTGTCTGTGAAATCAAGGTCGCCCTCCTTGACTTCCTGACGTCGGCAAGCAGTGCATATAAAGGTAGCAGAAGCAACAATGATCACACATTGCGCATCTACAAGTTGCCATCATGCAGCCCAGAGGTGAACCCGTGCATCCACAACTGCAAGCTGTATGAAGAGCTGGGTAAGCTCAATCGAAACTATGTCACCCTCACTGAGCTAGGAATACGCATCTGAAGTTGCAGACTGGAAAGAGGTAGAAGTTGCTGCCTCCAAGCCATGCACTACTTCCTCAGAAGCCTGGTTTCTAGCCTTGCCAAACGTGTAATGCTGGTGTTATTTCTTGTCTGCGATACAATCCACATAATGTGGATCACACGCCTCCGTAGACAAGTACTGGAAAACTTGCTCAATGCATACGTCCATATCTCCTGCCATGTAGGAGTTAGAGTTAATCACATAACTTTCATACACTAGAGGTACTGTGTACATTGGATCTGGTTAGGTGCGTAGAGGCTTCCAGGATGGAGATCCTTGTCCCATCCTCATATGCATGAGGATGGGACAAGAGGGAGAGGACAGGGCAAGATGGAGAGGAGGGGGGAAGAGAGGGAGGAAAGGGGTGAGAGGGGAAGTGTATGGGGAAATTGTAAGAGGAAGTGAACATCTTGATAGCGGTGGAACCACTGTCAATGTACACTAGTGTATGTTAAGACTGGTTTCTTTGCTATCAGAATGTGCAACTCCTCACACTAATGCCTCATACAATTTCCTTCTTCTCCCTTCCCTCAGCACGCTCCCTCCCCCCCACTGTGTAGACCAATACTGCATACAACAATAAACCATGTACCATATACCAGCACCATCCATTGGTACACTATCTCATACAATTGCCTCATACAATTTCCATATTTCATAGCCCTCCCTCTCCCACCTCTCACTGTCTTCTCCCCAATCCAGAGTTTGGATGGATTGAGTAGAACAGAGTGAGATGTGGGAGAAGGAGAGCCATGAAAAAAAGAAATTGTATGAGGATATTGTATGTCACAGTGTAATTGTGTACGTTGTTTTGGTCCACATAGTGGAATAGAGGGGGCGCGTTGAGGGAGGCAAGAAGAAAGAAATTGTCTGAGACAATAGTGTGAGAAGGTGCACATCCTGATAGCAGAGGAACCAGTGTTAGTATACACTATTGCATGCTTAAATGCTTGGTTTTCTGGAAAATTGGGATTAATTGGGTAGAAGAAAGTGAGAGGTGAGAGAAGGGGGAGGATGAAGCATGGACGTTTTATGAGGAGAATGTGAAAGAACTTTGACATCAGAAGAACACTATAGTATGGTAATTTTTTCATTGTTGTCTGTAGTTTAGTTTTCCATGGTGGGAGGGGTTCGGTTGAATGTGAGGAGAAGGGGGAGAAAGAACTGAGGGTATGGGGTATTTTTACAGCAGTGAAGCCACTCTTGATGTACACTAGTGTGTCTTTGATTAATTGGTTATGTAGAGAGCTCACATGGATTGGTTAGAAGGGATTGAGAGCTTGGGTAGGGGGACTATGTATCATAGGATCTGGATGAGGTGAATGTATGAAATAATGTACATTTGGATGATGTTAGTGTATGCTACAGTCTTCATTCTTGAACCTTTTTCTGGTCTACATAGCGGAGGAAGAGGACGTGCTGACGGAGGGGGATGAGAAGGGAACCTGATGAGGTCATTGTATGAGGAAGTGCACATATCAATGGCATTGGAGCCAGTCTTGATTTCCACTAGTGTATGGGTAAATTTCTTTTTTTAAAAGCTTGGATGGATACAAAAGTGTACAAAAGTTCACCCTCAAGGTAAAAATTCACCTTTTTTGTTTGTTCAAATCCTCGTACACTCAAAAGATACACTTCATTCCTGTGAGATCTCCTCTAACTATCTCCCTTCTACATCATGGAATTGCATGATGAGGGTGTAAGATGGTGTACAAAGAAATGTGTGGATACTACATGTGATAATGTATTAGTGTATAATGAAGAGAGATTTTATGGAAAAGGTGGTTTATCACATGCACAAGTTTACTATTTTGAGAAGAAAATCACTGTTCAATTGATACAACCCTTTGTAAACATGCCTCGTATATTGTTTTCTTTTAGATACCCCTTCTCACTCCCCTCCTCAACTGGCAATTGAATGATGGGAGTGGGTGAGAGAGAATGAACGAACTTTCTTATAAAAAAAAGTGCAAAAATCAACTTGTGTGCAAAGAGGAGAAATGTCATTAGATTATGTGAGGAGGATGTAGGAGATTAATTATAATGGATTGTATGAATATTTTTTGAGATAATACAATAGTTTACACTAATGATACATTTATTGAGAGTGGTGGATTGAGAAATACACTAGTATACTCTTTCAGCTTAATGTCACTTGTTGAGTGACGTTAAGCACGGCTATTTAAACACATGCCTCATACATTTTCGTCTTTTGAAACCATCCACCTGCCCTACTCCGCATCCCACCGTCAAGTGCAATGTATTTGAAGGGCGTTTATTAGAGTTTGGACAAAAACCGGCATGAAAAAGGCATGCAAACATCATACATGTCCAATGGTAGCTTTTTCAGGCACTGCTTTTCTAGTGATTTGTAGTGGTGCGCTTACATAATGATAAGTTACTAGAAAATGAGTGCATCTGAAGAGTGCAATCTAGCAAAAATGTGTCCCTTTCCTCTTCCTAACGGTCCATCTCTCTATCTCCCAGAATGTCAAAGTCTCCATTTTCTCCTCTTTCCTTCTCCTCTCTCTCTCTCTATCTATCTCTCTCTCTCTCACAATCTCCCTCTCTCTCTCTCTCTCTCTCTCTCTCTCTCTCTCTCTCTCTATATATATATATATATATATATCTCTCTCTCTCTCTCTCTCTCTCTCTCTCTCTCTCTCTCTCTCTCTCTCTCTCTCTCTCTCTCTCTCTCTCTCTCTCTCTCTCTCTCTCTCTCTCTCTCTCTCTCTCTCTCTCTCTCTCTCTCTCTCTCTCTCTCTCTCTCTCTCTCTCTCTCTCTCTCTCTCTCTCTCTCTCTCTCTCTCTCTCTCTCTCTCTCTCTCTCTCTCTCTCTCTCTCTCTCTCTCTCTCTCTCTCTCTCTCTCTCTCTCTCTCTCTCTCTCTCTCTCTCTCTCTCTCTCTCTCTCTCTCTCTCTCTCTCTCTCTCTCTCTCTCTCTCTCTCTCTCTCTCTCTCTCTCTCTCTCTCTCTCTCTCTCTCTCTCTCTCTCTCTCTCTCTCTCTCTCTCTATATATATATATATATATAACATAAATTTCCAATTATAATTTTTGTTTTCCTTTTATTGACTTTCTATAAATGTATTAGTGTTTTCTGATTTTTGACCTATAATTGCCCTACATTTATGTCTGTTGGTTTTTGTATAAGTTCCTTAAAACCACGTCGAGCCGACCTAATTACGGAAATTTGTACAAAGCATTTGCATCAGTCAACGGTCGCTATGGATGATGACCGTCAAGTCATGGTTGAAGAACTGTCAACAGTTTGTCATTAAAAATTTGACATCCTATGATTTAATATTCAAACTGGGGACACGGTTGATTCAATGTGCAAACACATGTCATTTCTCTCAAATTTGGCTCAGACTTGGGACATTTTGCCTATCCGGCCAAACACCATAAATCCCTGTTTTGGAGAATTAGCCTGATTCTCCCCACCTCGGAATGATAAGACCGATTCACCCTTACCATGGAGTAATAAGTCCCATTGTTCCTTGCCTCGCAATAAGCCTCGTTCAGCCCTTCTACACAGACAGGGTTGGAGGTCTAGGAAAAACAACAATATACCCCTCTTTTTTTCTAGAGAAGGAGCATGTTGACGTTGCATGTCATCCGGCGTCGAAATGATGACATCACTTCTTTGGGACAAACAATCACAAGCCACTTTATAGAGGGGTTTGTGAACATTCAGATGGGTATTTTATGAAGTTTGCATGGGGGATCCAAAACTCTTCATGCATTAAAAGGGAACTTGCTCGGCCCTGCTACTACGGGGCCACGCAGGTGCCCGCGCAGAAATTGAACCCTACAATCCTCGGTGTAAGCATGGTGTGGATTTGTGTAAGTTCCGTACCTAAAAGAGGGACATAAAGATGAGAACATGTAAACTAGAATAGATGGGGATTTTTGACAAGCTATTCTTGGAGCAGATTCCGGTCGACGCCTGTCAGCCGGAATCTCAGGCAAAGCCCCTCCTCCCCTTTCCCCACCCCCGGCAGCCCACCGGCCACTCCTTCCATTGTGGTCCTTAATCGCGAGGGCCTTGATTGAATTGCATCTGCTCCGTAGGGAGATGGGCTGCAAAACGAGGGGGGATGTTGGTTGACTAAGTGCCGACCGACGGACGCCTGCCTGCACATTTGTTGACCAACCCCTCCTCCACCCCTAAATACTATCACGACCCTCCATCGTGGAAACCGCGATGGAAGGCAGCAATCTAGCATGCATGCTCGTCTTCACCATGCTAAAGTAGTGACGAGCGTCGCTGTTTGAACATGGTGGAAACGGGTGGACGGATGGGGCTTCTTGTTGCCGGATTGGAGTGGATGAGGCGTATTCGGGAGGAGGGAGGGTTGTTCTGGGGTAGGGATGGATGGGGATTTTTTCCTAGGTTGGGGTACATGATTTTCATGCATGAAAAATAGGGGTAATCGGCATTAATACCAAATAATGTTTATTTCAGATTTTAGGTTTTGTAAAGTTCATTTTGGATACAAGAAGTTGAACTCGATATAATTTTTTTCTTGTACTGTTGTTCTCTTTGGGTCGTGGTTTTCCCTTTTTTCAAACATGTAGGTTCAAGCCATGCATGAACGACACATCAACCACTTGACCATTTGCATGCAGACCGTGCAAAAGGTGGAGCAGTCTATTGCTCAAACTTTGTTGACGTAGTGGTAGGGCCAGTTTGGCCCTCCCTCCCTGCAAAATCGATGGGTGTTTTGCAACAACCCCTCGCCTTAGCAAGAGTTCACCAGCAGCAAGTCCCTCGCTAGCCGCCGGACAGCTGGCAGCCGGCTGACTGGATGGCCGGCGGCCGGCCAGGTGACCGGCCAGCCATCGGCTGGCCACCTAATAAGCCTCATGGCTTGGAGGTTGCGAGGCCTTGAGGGCCAAGGCCAGTGCCCTCAAACTTTCGTCCTTGCCCTCTCTTCCTTGTTTCAAAAGGAGAGTGAGAGGAGGGGGGGTGAAGGAGAGAGACGCGAGAAAAACATAACAGTTGACGCAAAATCATTGGATGTGCCTCGCACGCGGTGATTTTGCGCCAGCTTGTAATGATCAAAATTGATGTTTTTTTATTGCAAACTTTAAGTTTGGAAATCAGAAAGTCGTGCGAACTCACAAGTTTCAGGTAATACCCTCCTTGTTTGAGACCCAGAACGAGGAGTCAAGGTAAAAACAAAAAGGGCCTCTAGAGACTCGATTGTTTCGTCTCCCTACGCAGGTCGTTGGCGATGATTGTCCCCAAAGTATCATAGAGGAGAGAATCCTTCCAGCAAGCTCTAGACGGTGTTTTTCTACGACTTCTAAGGACGACCTATCTACAAGACATAGACCCTTGGGTATCTCAATGGTTTTCATAGCAAGGCAACCCTCACAACTAACTCTGCAACGGTTTTGGTGGCTACACTGCATATAAAAATTGCAAGTAGTTAGAACAGTGAAAACAATACCACTAGATTTACAGGCTTAAAACGTAACCATTTTAGGCACCGTTCATTGCATTAGAAAGCTCTTTACAAGATGAATTTATTTTTTCAAACCTTCTCCAGCATCTCTTGTTCCCCAAAAAGCTAGGCGAGTTGTTGTGATAGGGGATGGGAATTACCCACCTCCAAACTATTCTCTTTTCTACTCTTTTCTAACCTCCACTACCTTCCCTTGAACGTATAACTAAAGCACGGAATATTCCAACAGTAAAGGTGATCCAAGGATTCAGAAGGTGCAACGACCAAGAATGGATTTGATGGAAGGAAGTTTTGAGGCCTCCCCATCTTCATGTGCTCAAGAGAGACATCATCAAGTTACCAGGAAAACTCAATAGGAGACCAAGGTAAGAAGACAAAAGCGAAGACAAAATCAGCAAGGGAGGAGTTTGTGGGGTTGCATAATCTGGAATGGAGTTGCTCTTCTCATTCTTTTATCTTGTTTTCTATTATCCTAGTTCCTACAGGCTACCAAGTGCCGTGAGTAATGGGTTAGGAGGTCAGCTTTAGATCTATGTGCTTGTGCCAACCTTGGCTACATAGAAGATAGTTTTTTTCTACCACGTGATTGTGCCGTCCGTGGCGGCCTAGAAAAGTACGGATTTTCACTGCATGATTGTGCTCTTCGTGTTGGAGTAGAAAAATGGAACATTTTTATCGTGGCCTTACTGATCATGGGAGCAAAAACAGACATCATGAGGGACGACACCTCTATGAAGTTGTGAAATGACCCTCACAAAAGGGTCTTGACGTCCTAGCTACATGTACAACAATGTGGCCACTGCCGGACCGTCCAAGGCCAACAAGGATAAGTGGTGACGGCTTCACATGCCCTCAACAAACTCCAAGTTTTGGGATCTTCCACTACAAATATGATAGCCAAATCAATGGAAATTGAGTCGCCAAAGACAACCCGTGCTTAACACATGGACACGGAGAAGCATGTGGAAGCCGAGCATTTTCTCAGAAACCACGTCAACGTAGACGTGGGTAGATCCCACATGACCGAGGATGCACACAAGAATGACCACCCAATTGCGGATCCCAAAGAAGGGCACAACGGCGATGACATCGATGAGAATAGCAACCATTGTTATTGCTGTAACACATATTTGAGCCGGTTGCTTATAAATGCAATGCTCCCATTGATTCTAAAGGAGTTGCCGATAACAACGATGCTTCCAAAAGCAACAAGGGCACCAAAAGCAGCTATGTGGAAAGTTCTCACAAGAACAAGCCAAAAAATGCCGCAAAAAAATCCCCTTTGCTCAGTAGAAGCTTGTTGATACAACCAGCAAGTCGAAGCAATGACTGAAGATCAGCACCGAGTATGGGGATGTGACACAATCCCAAGGAGTGGGGACAGACCTCGCTACAACATGCTTACAATGGGGCATTTCCGCATCTCCTTGAGCACCATGGTAGACAAAAGCTTCTTTCAAATGGTGTGAATCTTCAAAGGCAAACACACAGACCGTACCCTCCTTCAGTGTGCAAAGGCGGACAGATTGTGCGAGGCTCTTGAGGCTATTTTCAAGGCCCTAGAAAAATCATAACTTAAGTTTGTATATGCCAATCTTCTAGCCCACTTCAGGTAAAGCACCTGGTACATAAGGCAGCATGCCAAAACAACATCCTCGATGACGTGTCATAGAGCGTGGTTACGGTATGGGTGTAGCAACGGCCGGAGTTCTTTGCAGCTACTGATGCCATCGTTAGTGGAAGCAAGGTCATGCCTACCTCAAACACTATCTTGAACACTTCCCTCCTCCATAGTGTGGATATTTTCCAAAGGGCGTGAAGCTGACTGACTAGCCAAATTGCATGGAACATATTCTAGGAGCCATGTCCACAAGTCTCAACTCAGTCAGTGGGGCAACCTTGCCACAATGCGACATGGTGACAAGCTCTTGAAGTACGTGGTCAAAGAGTGGGTGCCCAGTGACCACATTTGAACTTGTAGTCCATGCCGTGAGGATTTTTGTGTTATCATATGGAAGAAGTGGGCCCAAAACAAGGAGATGGATCAAGCCTTCCACAAGCTTAAGGACTTCAAACAGCTAGGTACCTCGCTCAAAACTTACTTGAGTGTGATGTCTAGCATTGCACTCATGGAGAAAGCCAAAACCTTCACCAAGGTGATGGGTTCCAGACCTTTAAGTACCTCTAGTGGTTGCTCCTAATGTTACCTATGACAATTTGAAAAACAAGACCATCACGAAGGCAACAAACAACGCTTGGACAAGTTGGAGGGAGTTGCATGACTACACGGGTGAAGCTTATTTTTCTTATTTTGCCAAATCATTTCCTCAATGCATGGATGAGCACATATACACAACAAGGCCACGACATATGCATGGTGATCCCGGGACTGAAGGGATAGCTGGGCATTGTAGTGAGGTTAAAGACAAGCAACCTGCAACCCCACCAATGAAGAAGGCTTGTAGGTAGAAGGCCCCAAATCACAAGTGGGGTTGTGACAACGATGAAATACTATAGCGTGCAGACCGTTTTTAGAATAAAAAATGGTCTTGAAATATTTACTACGTGTTTCGGGGTCTCAAGATTGGAGTCTCGAGGTGCCCTTGTTCGTAAAATAATATACGGGCTAGAGTCTAGGTCGACTGTAGTATGAATAATACCTTTAGTGTGGATTTGGGGCGAGAGGAGTGTGCGATGGAGATTCCATTGCGTCACTCCTCCTCTACCCCTTGAGCATCGCTAAGGTCCTGTTTCCACGTGGTTGTGCCACGTGGAAGGATTATACCAGGATGCGTGTTTTGACATCCGTGCATAATGACGACTATGTCCGTTGTGGCGCGGTTTGTCTCAGCAAAAATGGGCTGAGGCGACCATTTGCCCCTCCTCCTTGGGGTGACTATTCTAAGGGCACAGGTTCCATAGTTAGTCACAAAATAGCCTAGAGCTGTTACAACTACAATTGGCAGGTGAGCGTTGCACCAATACCTTCTACGAGCAACTCTACCAAAACTGTATACATCCCCACCACTTTAGGGCTCAGGGCCCCGAGGTTATTGGTGGTGGATAGGAGGTTGTGGCATTGGTTTGCAACTGTAACACCTCGTGGGGATTGTGCGATACGAGGCGCGGATAGGCCCGTAGATCGGTTCGTGGTCACAGTAATTAGTTTGACCGTGGAAACGGACAAGGTCACGGTGCATGTTCTTCCTATCTCTAAGTGATGTTAGTGAGGACCACTGAGGAGGAAAAATCTATCACTAGTGTGGACTCGTGTTTTCAGACAGGGATAAGAAGTAACATGAATATTTGAACTTTCAAAGTTCTTAGTTGTTTCATCCTCTCTCATTGAACTATTATCCACACTTGTTGATCGTCATTGCACTAAGCCTTGTGTTTCTCAACAACATGCACAATTGTACTTACTTTCTGGTGACGACACCGACCATTGTTCAAGAAATGTGCGACAAGTGCCAATTTGATTGAAGCAAATGCCCTCAATGCGATGAGCACGCTCACGTTCATGATACCTTTGGTCCATAGTTTCGATCAATTCAAATCCAAAGACTGGAGATTGCTTGCCAGTTCACATGTAGCCACAAGATATGGACCCACTCGGATGAAATATGGGCATCCACAATAACGAATCCGTGTTTATCATAAATTTTGGTTTGCAGTCATCTAAAGGGACGTGGTGCTGCCAGAGGGGAGTGGGTTGCTCGAGGAGCATGCATAACATTCCTGTAGGACGGCATTCATGGAATGCAACCATAGGAGATTTGGGACGCCCAACATGGTTGTCGTGCGGACGCTCCAGCGTAAAGAGGGGAGGTTGCTAGCTGTGCTCACCAACAAGCTACAACATAGGTCCAAGCGCCAGGCATGTGTTCATGTTTAGCTAGTGATTGAGACTATTAATTTTCTTTCACAATGTTGATGATTCGCTAACAGACAATCGTGCTTGTTGTTCATGAACCGCGACGGTTCATAATACGTGGGGAGGAATGTAGCGGGAGGGCTGGTTCGGCCCCCGCTCCTCACTGAAGCGAGGAGTGGTTGCGCACCACCCCTTGCGTCTGCGAGAACCGGCCGACGGCCTGCACTTTGCAGGCCGCCGGCCAGCTCGTTGTCAGCCGGCTGGACGGCCGACCAATTGATCAACCGGCCACCAACTGGCCAGTCGCTAGCCTTCGATCGCGGCCTTAGCCTGATCGACGGCTGAGGGGCCACAAGGGCCTCGAGGGCAAGGCCTTATGGCCTCGTGCCCTTGCCCCTCCCTTACCCTCCTTACAAGCAAGTAAGCAAGGATGAGGGCTAGGGAAGCGAGGGTGAGAGCAAGGAGGGAGGGAAG
The DNA here is from genome assembly GCA_023375785.1 of Penium margaritaceum. Classification (NCBI taxonomy): domain Eukaryota; kingdom Viridiplantae; phylum Streptophyta; class Zygnematophyceae; order Desmidiales; family Peniaceae; genus Penium; species Penium margaritaceum. The sequence goes on from SZWC01001898.1 coordinate 75,013, forward strand.
CGCACGAGAGAAGTCAGTGCGAAATCGCCGATTGTGCCTCGCACACGATGATTTCGTGCCGACACATCAAAAACAAAACTTGATTTTGTTCAAGATGAACTATGAGTTTTGAAACCGGAAAGCTCATGCAAATGCACGAGTTCGGGGTAAAACCCTTGATTTGTGTTTCAAAACCAAGGGCAAGGTTAAAAACGGAAAAGGGCCTCCAAAGACTCAAAATATTCGAGTCTCCCTTCTATGGGTCATTGGTGATGATTGCCCCTCAATCTTGCAAAGGGGGTAAGCCCCTGACACAGTCTGAGAACGCCATTCTGTGAACTTCGACGACGACTTTAGAGCGAGATGTGGAGACCGGACCTGTTACAAGGGGTGTTTTTAGGAAAACCCATAGACGGATGATTGCAAATACAAAGACACAGAGAACCACTATAACTACAAGTGGGAAATCTATGAGATGTAGCAGTCTGGATGTCTTGTCAAATGAGTAATCACAAAATCATTCTCGGACAAGATTTCTTGTATCGACACAATTCGCAAGTCGACTAGAAAAGCAACAATGTCTACTTGGAAATCCATGATGCTTAACGACAACTTTCGCACATGGGATGGAAGTCAACAAGAAAAGCAAAAGAGGAAGAAGCACCAGGGGAAGTTGCGATAGCCAAGAAGCGATAACCTGTGCAACTGATACCACTAAACATGGCCAAGTGATACATATGACGAGGAGCTTGTGCATCGATCATACATCTCAAGCCAATAGAAGAAGAAAAATTGGCAGTAGTTGAATCATCATCGACCTCATCGGCCTCATCCGCATCCAGAAAGTTCGCGATGGTACCCAAAGATTTAACACCAATCATCAAAGAGTTTGCGAACGTCTTCCCCGATGAACTCCCAAGAACCCTAGCTCCTTGAGGAGACATCAACCATCACATTTAGCTATAACTAGGTAGTAGACCTACGGTTTAATGGTCCTATCAGATGAGCGATCATGAGCTGACTAAGCTAGAAAAGCAACTCGTCAAAATGCTCAGCAACGGGTTCATCCACCCATCCACGTCACCATATACAGCAGCAGTATTGTTTGTAAAAAACAAAACTGGCGAGTTGCGGATGTCCGTGGACTACCAGGTGTTGAACGATGCTACCATCAATAACCAAGCCTTTTGACCAACTCCAAGAAGCTCGAATTGTTAAGCAAAATTGACTTTCGCAGCGGCTATCACCAGATACGCGTGGCAGATACCGACATTGATAAGGCAGCGTTCCGAACCCGCTATGGGCATTTCGAGTTTGAAACAGTGTAGTTCAAACTTTCAAAAACCCCAGCGACATTCATGGCGGCAATGAACAACATCTTCCACCCATACCGCAATGATTTCATCGTGATATACCTCGACAAAATTCTGGTCCACAATTGTACCCCGGAGGAGCACGATTGATATCTTCAAAATGGTATCAAAGTTTTAAAAAGAGAAAAAGTTTTCATAAAACTCTTGAAGCGCAACTTCGGTCGCCGTTCCATTGAGTTTTAAGGTCACATCATCAACGGTGGATGGAGCACCATGGATTAAAAAAAAATGGCTGGAGTCATTGATTGGGCGTCGTTGACCAACGTTTGAGACGTTCAAGTCTTCATCGGCTTCTATAATTACTACCGACATTTTGTATGGGATTACGCTCGAATGTCAACGCTTCTCTCAGACCTCATTTAGAAATTAAATGAGTAGTGGTAGGGAGACTGCAATCAAGAAGCGTTCATGGCTTTGCAGAACGCTCTGCCCTTAGCTCAGCCCTATGAATAGCTGATCCAATGATCCATTACGTCATGGATACAAACACGTCAGAGCGAGCCATCGGTGCATTCCTCCTACAAGACCATGGCAATGGGGAGCAACCAGTTGTCTACATCTCTTGAAAGCTACAAGGGCCGGAATTCAATAATTTCGTACATAAGAAAGAAATGATGGCAATCATACATGCATTTAAGACATGGTAGTGTTACCAGGAGTGTCGCCGATGCATTGTGCGCACCGACCACTATGCGTTGAAACATCTAAGGACATAGCCGAACCCTAGTCGACATCAAACCCGATGGATGGAGTTCCTTCAATTGAGGTTCGACTATGATATTGAATAACAGCCAGGGAAACCAACCCTACAAACGCACTCAGTCACCGACTAGATTTAATGGTTGAGGTGGCGACGCTACAACTACAACAAGACTCGTATCTCGAGCAGCTCTTCACACCAGGGTGTGACCAACATGGCGGATACATTAAGGTAAAATTCTGGTACAAAACATCCTATTGGCAACAGCAATTCACACACCAAGTGGTCGTTCCCCCGAATGACAAACTTTGTTATATGCTGCTCAAAGAATGCCACGACATTGGACTGGGTGGCCACTTCAAAGAGGACAAGACGCTAAACAAGCAGGCAAAGAATTACTAGTGGGACAAGATGTTATCTGATGTGGTCAATTTTTTCAAATTCTGTGACATGTCAATGACAAAAATCCCGTTGCGCAAGGCCACCCAGTCTCCCACAAGCGCTTTGTGTTCCGACAAAATTGTGGACAAATGTCCATGGATGTCTCCATGGAATTTGTCACGAGATTACATGTCACACTGGAATGAAATGACACAATCCTCGTGGTCGTGGAAAGGTTTTGCAAAACATCCCATTTCATCACAACGACAACCGCCGTTAGAGCCAAAGGAACAGCATGGTTGTTTTTAAACTACATCGTGGGGCTACACGGCGTACCAAGAACCATCATAAGTGATAGAGACCGTCAATTCACTAGCCATTTTTTGTGCAAAATGATGACTCGCTACGGCATCAAAATTCAACGTTCAATAGCGTTTCGTCCTCAAACCAAGCAGACAAATTGGACGCTCAAACAGCTTCTCCAAACACTATCCAAACTTCATGGGAGAGGGCACTAAACTTGTGATCGAAGAAATCGCATATAATTCAGCAGTTTCCACTATGACGGGTAAAACTCCATTTGAAGTGTTGCATGGCAAGCTTCCCGCCACACTAACATGAAAAGAAAGAACCTTCCCGTGGTTAACGTCCAATGTTGAGACCTTTCCACCATTTGGGAGGAAACACGACACTTCCTTACGAAGACACAAGCAATGGTGAAATGAGCAACTGACCAACATCGTAACGACAACATGTTCCCCACTAGCGACAAATTCTTTTTGAGCTTGGCCAACATCAAACTCCACAAAGACTACTGTTTGAAGCTCAAACAGTATGGTTGGGACCATCTGAGATCAAGCACATGCAAACTTTGGTCGTTGCACGTCTCAAACTCCCCGACACTATGCAAGTTCATCCAAAGTTCCATGTCACAAGAATCAAGCAGTACCGAGACCTCGGCATGGATGTGCCTCCCCCTCCTCCCATTCAAGTACACGAGGACACAAAGTACATCATCAAGGTTTTCCTTATATTTTTCTGTGCACCGCCTTATTGACTCATACTATGACCTCACGGCTAGTGTACGTGCTCGTGAAGACATCTGACTAGTTGGAAGTTGAAGCTTACGGGACGTTGCTTAGTGGATTGGACATGTTGCCTTAAAGCCAAGCATGTGGTTCTCCTTCTCCTTGTTCTTCTGATATTGTACCCTTGCATGACCTGCTCTATCGAAATCTACCCTTGGGTGCCATGTCATCATTATTCGTAGTGGGCTATCTAAAATGGTGTAGTCAACGCCTGAGTCCGGGCAGCCATAATTCCTCATAGTTGTTTTTCCTCTTGATAATGACTGCACCACTACGTTTCTAATGTGGTGTGTTCATGTTTTTTTGCAAAACGGACCACAACTGTGTTTTGGGCTGTCTGATGTCGTGTGCTGCTCACCTAGGAAATTGTACTAGATAGGATAGTGTTAGGCTTTCCCTAGTTGGTTGGTTTTCCAAGTAATAAGCCCCACAGAGTTGAGGTGAGGATGTAACTGGGAGGGGTCTCAGTTAATTGATTATTCTTCATTCCTAATCATTCATTACTTCATTCTAGCTACTTAGAGGCGCTCACTCTGGCCCATGCACTTTTGAGTAACAAACCAAAGCTCACACACTTGGACTCTTGTGCAGTCGACCGAGTAACAAGCGTGGGTTCGTGCACGCTCCACCAGCAATGTCACTACCCCAACTTGCGCACTAGCTAGTCTCTTTTTGGCATCAGAGCTATATTGTAGCGGAAGCAGCATGAGCAGCAGTGTAGTTTAGGTACCCGACTCTACCGTCGGTCGTCTCATGCACGCCACTGTAGGGAAATGCTTCTGGATTTTTTTCGGCAGTAGTGACCTGCCTGGTGGCCGTGTCAGAATTTTTCCCACGGCCAGTGGGCTAAGGGAAATGGTGCCGGATTTTTCTACGGCAACTCTGACCCTAGCTTTCCAGTGCTACCATACTCTGAATATGGCAACGCAAATAGTAGTACAGCAGTAGAAGCAACAACAGTAGCAAACGGTTACTAATGTCCTAGGCGCTAGAGCGATCAGACTCTCTCGGCGCAAGGACTTTGAGTACCTTCCTACCCTCATCTGAGATGAGTTGTTCCCTTCTTGGGAACTTCTCCACTACATCTGGGGACAAGGGGAGGGCTTGTGGTCATATTGCAACCATCCGCATGAGAACGACGTCTTAGAGAAGGCGCTTGATGCATGCCGTGCCATCGCCGCACTCATACTCGACGCACCCAATCCAACCCATGCCGTAGTGCAGCCGTTTCTTGGTGACGCCAGTGATGACATGAGCACAGACCCCGGGCGAGCTTAGGACACAGAGATGTGGGCGTATCTTACCTCTGGCCAGACATTTGTCAACCACCTCTTGAAGGAGCTCAGCTCCCTTCATATGAGGGAGTCTAGGCCCTTCACCACTCACTAGGGCCGTGCATAGGACATACAACGTCGACTCAAGAGAGCCGCATCTCCCCCTCTTGATGTCCTCCTCACCCTCAAGAATGGTTTCACTATTGACTATGCGGACATCTTTGTCCCCAATGGTCGACCAATGCTCAAGGTGCTTGCCGCCTGGGGCACTTTGATGACCTGGGTGTATGACCTCTTCCTCGATGTGGAGGAAGCACAGATGAACATATAGCTTCAGTGTGGTGGCCCTTCTGCTACTGAAGTTGCCACCTGCAACGACTCCTCCACCCCTTCCCTGAACAATTTGTCGCATTTTTTTGCATCATGAGTGTCAAGTCCGGTTTGCCCAAGGGCTTCTTCTTTAAGTCCATGTCCAACATGACCTGGGTGTAGATACACATTGCACATGGTCCACTTTCCCATTTAGCCAAGGCCTACACATTGTGGTGTGGTTAGCGCTGCGATGTTTGGCCTACTTACGTCTTGGGGTGCGTCGCTAGCCTCCATCTCACCAAGGACCACCAAGATGGCAAGCTTGCCTCTTGTAGTCGTCTCTACACCGTTGCCATTGTTTCATGCCAGTCCAAGGCCGGGCGCTTCTGGGACCTGGTCTAATGTCGTGTTGTTGAGTCTTGCAATGTCATGTTATTTGAAAACCTCTTCCCTACCAACCTCCCACGTGTGTGGTATACCCCCCCTCTGATTCCGTCGTTTTCATCTTATGGGGGAGACAGTATACACACTAGGGTTCAAGAACCAGAGGGAAAGGTCGTCCCGCTTGCATCCAAGTAGTATCACTATGCGGTCTCCTTCACTCTGGCCTAGGCACCTACAAGAGTTAACGTTGCCCGTGTACTGACGACACAGCCTTCCCCATTGGCAGTGGACCCAAGGAGCCTGCTTGAGGCTCGTGCTACTCTCTATGTAGACCAATGGGATGTTGCATGTTGGGAGGAGCTTGTTGTTATCAATAAGCACATAGTGTCCAAGCTCGTGGAAACCCCCCCCTGGCCGTAAGGTGATATGGGTAAAGTGGATGTTTCATTGAAAGTGGAAGCCAGATGGCACCTATGACAAATACAAGGCCGCGTTTACTAAGAAGGGCTTCTCCCTGGTGGCTAGAGTTGACTACGACAAGGTTTGTGCCCCGTTTGGCTGTTTCACCACCAGTCAGGTGCTCTTCAGCCTGGTCGAATAACTTGGCTCACAACTCCATTAGACGGATACAAGCAACGCCTTTCTTCATGGCACTCTTAATGGTGAGGAGCTCCACATGACCCAGCCCACTGAAGTTGAGGGTGGGAAGAGCCAAGTGTAAGGATTCGAGAAGGCCTTACATGACCTGAAGAAGTGTGCTTGGTGTTGGAAAATTGAGATTAGCCGTACCCTTCTAAACAACGGATGTCTCCGCAACACTACGGACCCGACACTCTTCATCACTCCTCCTTGGACTCCCTTCGCTACCATCCTTCTCTATGTGGATGACCTACTCATTGCGTCTCCTGACCTTCCCGCTATTGAGCAAATGAAGGATTTGTTAATGGCGACCTACAAGATGAAGGATCTCGGGCCAATGCAGGTATTTCTCGCCATGGAGATTAAGTGCGATCTCGCACACAGCATCATGCGGGTACATCAAATAGCGTACGTTGAGATGCTCGCTCACCACTTTGCCGATCTCCTGATCATTATCCTCTACGCCTCCACCTTGATGGCACAAAATATGCCTATTCCTCAAACTTGATCTTTGCAACGGGTTAACACATTACCCTTATCTCTTGGCTTGATCATTGACTTATGTCACCAATGAATGAGGACCATCAAGGTAGATATGTCTTTGATTTGTAGGGTCAATTCCTTTGTTAGCCATGGGTTTTATATTTAAACATCTGTGGTGATCGAACTAAAAAATTGTTTATCATAGTTGTCCGATCACAAATCATAGTTGCAATCACTACCCTAGACCTCCGAGAGCCTTTTAATCCGTTTGTCAAACACAATGTACAAATCTCCAATTCAATCTTAAACCAATGCCTAACATCTTTCTTAACCTAAGTATGTGTTTAGGGAAATTCTAGGCCTATAGTATACAACGGAATCATTCTATAGATAAACTTAAGCCCAATGTCGGTGTGGTTAAGACAATTTTTTTATAAGTAAAAGCTATCCTTTGGGGAATTTGCTCCACTGGTTGCAACAAAGGAAAATTATGAAAGGAAGGAAACGGATCACATAAATTTCATTCCATCAAACTATCGATGGTTTAAAAAAATTCCTTGTTTATTGAAATTGTTTGTTAATTTTAAATTATACTTTATTCAAATTATTCTTGGATTAGAAGTCTAAGAAAATTTATTCATGCAAGAAGGAAATAAACGAGTACTTAAACTAATGAAGAATCCCTTTAGGAATTCAAATACTAAAACATTAATAAATTATTCAAAAACAACAATGCCTTGCATCACTAAAATAGTATAATTACCATGCCGAATATTGTATAGAAATAGAAGGTTGTAAGAGTTTTTTTCCATCTCAAGAAAAAGCAAAGGGAAAGGATCTTGGATTCCTTAAGTTATTTTTTCATTTTTTCTTTACAATTAACTCTAAAACATGATGCATTTATTGACTTAGGGGATGAAAACACCTGATAGTATTCGTGAAAAGAATGAATTTGAAAAACCATCCGAGAAAATGAAGTAGTTTGCTTTTTTTCGGCAAAATGATCGTACAAGTAGTTTGCTTTTTTGGATAAATTTTGATACCCCCTTGCTTGGAAAAATAAGGCCCATCATCCCCTCCATCAGAATAATCAGCGTGATCCACCCTTTCCTTATAACAATAAGAATGATCCGCCCCTTCTACATGGAAACGAGTTCGCATGGTAGAAAACCAATTGTATACCTCTCTCATTTGTCAAAAGATGGCATGTCGGGGTCAGATGGATGTGGCGTTGACGTGCTCAAGTCACATTTTAGCCTAGTCACTATGAATCGCTGTATGGAAGGGTTCATGATTTTTCATAAGTGGTTTGTAGGGAGTTTGCATGGGGGTCGAAGACTCCCCATGCATTCAAGGGGAACCTGCTAGTGTGGGCTACCGTGGGGCCCTGAAGGTGTGTGTGTGTAAAAACAAACCCTAAAACCCCAGTTGTCATTAGGGCGTGAGTGTCTATAATTTGTACATAAAACAAGGTTATGAATTGAACAAAATGCAAAGAAATCAGAAGGGGATTTTGAACTCCCCATTGATGGAGCAGGGATTCGTACGAATGCTTGCTGGCCGGTGTCCCTTCCTCTTGCACTTTCCTTTGCCTATAGCCAACCCACTGGCGGCCACTTCTATTGTGGCCTTCAATCGTAAGGGCCTCCATTAGCGGGCTTGTGGGTGGGCAGGTGGGCTGCCAGTTGCGAGGGGGGGGGGTTGGGAGGGGAGCGGCCGTTCTTAAAGTGTCGATCAACGGACGTTGGCCATCAATCTCCCCCAACCCCTCGATGGCATTGCGACCCTCCATCGCGACGGCCGCTATTGAGGGCGGCTTTCTAGTAAAACATGCCCGAATTCGCCACGCTAAAGTAATGACATGTCTCACTGTTTGAGCATGGCTATAACGGGGGGCCGGAAAGGGCGGGGGGGTGGATTGGTCCTTTTACTGCGAGATAGGGGCAAACGGGGCTTATTGTTCGGACGGAGTGGTATATGAGTCTTACTGGTCCAATGGAGGGGCGAAGGAGGCTTATTGTTGTGACAAAGGGGTGTATGAGGGCCATGGGTCACAAAACAAGGGGAAAGTTGCATTTTCACTATTAGAATGAAAAAAGGATAGCTAATTTCATCACTTCCCTTGTACGGAGCCTTTCATTGATAAAGGCTTCAAAAATTATATCTGAGTTTTAAACGATACATTTTTAAGCTATAAACTGTGTAGTACAAATAAATTCATTGATGGAAAGTTTTAAGATGGATTGATTCTGGAAAAGGAGAGTTTGTACTATTTCTCATTTATGAGGAAAGGTTTGGATTTTCACGTTAAAAATTGGATTTTTCATTAAATATTTTTTTCTTACAAATAATTTTGAAATCATTTTATACGTTGAAGAAGTATTGTGAGGTAATTTTCTAGTGGAAACATTGGTGTAGAAAAGTTTTCACAAAAGTTGTAAACCATTCTATATTCCCATGTTTTTTATGCACATTAATACTTGTGATTTGTTTATCAATTATGAAAAGTAGTTTGAGAGATTTAATATGTTTATCCAGGGAAAGAAAATAGTTTTGGCATAGAAAAACTCGTAAAAGTGATTAATGATTCATTAATTTTACTCAATTATTTGAAATGAATATTTCATCTAGATTTCATACACGTGATGTTGTTCATACCCATAATGACAAACATGTCATCCTTGAGGAAAGATTGAAGATAATGTTTCCCCACAAGTTTTCGTTTAGATTTAAAACAAACACCCTTTACATAAGTAGGATGTTTTAGTTTGCATAGAAATAATAGGCTTCAAATAATTGAAGGTTTTGTTTCTACAACTTATGTATTATTTCTTTTTCTTTCCCTGAAGGCTTACATGTTTGTGTTTTTATAGATTCTTGCATTAATTGGTAAAATTACTCTCATTTATTCATTTCCAAAATAGTTTTTCATCATATATTTATTAAATTTTACTTGTTATTAAAACTTCCTCAATGTAAAAGAAGAATTGAAATCATCATTAGGTATAAACAATTACATGAAGATTATTTATGTTTTTTTAATTTGATTGTAGTTTTCAAGAAGAATGGAAATAATGCGTAAAATGTTTCTGTTTATGAAAGAAAATCTTGTATGAACTAGACCTAGATTGGTATTTCTCTTTCTTTTGATAAGTTTTTTCCTTGTAGCATATACATAGGGTTGCCCCGGAAACATTTTTTCTTAAGAAAGATCCCCTCTATTGTTTTGAGAATATCTTGCAGATTTTTGCATCATGGATGACAAAGGAATTAAACAGTTCTTGGAGATCGGGCTTAACCATAGCGTGAAAGTAATGTTACCAGATAATTAGGATAAATAAGTTGCGATTCGAATCACCAAAGAGAATAAAACATGAATGCCATAGCTAACGAAGCTTTTGACCTTGAATTTTCTTTGGAGAGATCTGTATTAACGTTTTTTTTCATGGAAATCCTAGCCTTTTTCCTTTGATCCGGCAGATGTATTGGGTATTTCACCATTTTGGTAGTTGTGATTCGGTGGTCAATCTTTTTGCGAACACGGACTTGACTTTGTCAAACTGTTCAAAGCAAAGGTTAGATGAAAATGGCTTCATATCGACTTTCGTTTTTTTGTCCATGTGCCTGTCTGTGGAGGAAGTATCTTCGAGGTCGAGCCATTTTTCATGCAATTGAGAGGTGGCGAGAAGGATACACAAGTAGGACGCCCAAGCTTGAGTTGTATTACGCATCTTCCAAGTGGGCCGCGCCCTTGCAAGTTTAGGTTGTGTATCTGTCCATTTCTACAAAGTACAAAAGGAGACCAACGAATTGAAATGGTTCTTCTCACCCATCACTGCGCTTTGCTCTCAAAATCTCTGGACGCGTCCCTAAAGTTCAAAACTTGGCATACGAATATAATTTAAGATATTTCTTCGTAATCCGAAAACCGGAAAACGAAGTGGCACATGGGTACTGCGGCACAGCCTTCGGTTAATCTGAAAGCTGTGCTGCTCTGTGACTGCGGAAGTTAGAGCCCTCACTCGGATTGTGTTCAATTGAGAGCCTGTGAAGACACGAGCGCGTCGCGTCACGCCAGTGGACGAGCCTATCTTCATTCGTCACCTTGGAACCTGCATTGGGCCGAAGAGTTACCTCTGTTGTGTGGCTTTGCAGAGGTCTCACGTGATCCATCAGCAGGCATATGAGATTCTACACGTACTGCGGCGGAAGCTGCTGGGGCAATCCGTTCAGCCGCACTGGGATTGCTCTCCTCTGCCAGTGAGTGGAGGCTCGAGCGAATATTTTTCTTTGCTGGCAGCCGTGTTGAGGAAGGTGTGGACCATCTGCTGCGGCAGGTAATGCAATCTCCCAGTGCAATCTCGCGTGGCACGCCTGTGTGCCCGGGTTCGCTCATGGAGCGAGTGCGCGCATTGGGCTCAAGATATTTCCTTGTCGATTTCGGCCGTTCCTGCCAGGTCATGATGATGATGTGGTCTCTTGAGTGGCGATTTGTGATGTTAGGTGGATGGCAAAAAGATGAAGGGTCGTTGGCAGTTTGCGGTTTCGAGTGCCTTCAAATCACGACGAACTGCGCGTCATGTGGAACGGTTGATTTCCGAGCTCGAGAATGTTATTGTCTGCATTGTTGCTATTTTCACATTCTCGCGTACTAACCCTGACTAGTTTGATCAATATCTACAGCTTAACGGGAAGCGATGCTCGCGATATTATCAGTAGGAAAATCTGTAAAATTCGATATTCCTCGGTCCTGTTCATCGGTTGTTGAGCTGAGTCTCGAAGTCATCTCCAATTTACTTTGACCAGTAGACCAGTGCTACAGGTATATGCGTGGCGGCAGGGATATTGTCCTGCAGCATGCGAGTTCGTCGGACGGATACTCGTTGAGGGAGGCAGAGGCTGGATTGGGAATGGCAAATTTTAGAAGAAAATATATAGATACCAAGAGTTCAGAAAATCAAACTCTCCAACCCCACCCCCCAAAACGACGAATAATATATCCACCCATCACCCACTCCTTTCTGGAAGGTCTCGTTTAATTTATGGAAAGGTTTGATAACAATAAACTTTTTACATTGAGCAATTCCACTGAAGTCGCAAAATGGTAATGAGTGGACATTGACCATGTACCTGACGGGGTACCTGGTCAAAGACACTCCGGTTGCGAAGCGTCCTAAGATCAAAGTGTTGAAGTCAGCGCTTATGGTGTTCAAAAATCAAATCATGGGGCGAATGAAGATCAAAATCATTCGAACGGGGTGGATAGTGTTTTCAAACACCCAAAACAAGCTACCTCATAAGATTGTCGAAACTTTATCCATCATCCTCCTCAAATCTTGGTCGGTTTTTTTTAACACCAAATGTGCAAGACAATTTACTTTGCAATATGGATTTTCCCATGGTAGGTGCGTACAGTCGTAAGATGAATCTACTACAAACCCAAATTTTGAGCAAGTCAAGGACGTTGTAAGCAATGAAAACATGATTCTCATGTCACGAGGAGGATAGGTTGAAATTTCTTATGCCCGTCCAACCTCAACCTATGCTTTGTGCACGTTACATCCAAAATTTTAGGTTGAGGCTGGATGGGCATGACAAATTTCAACCAACAATCTTCGGATGTTGGATGGGTGGTGAAAGTCCTGGGAAGCTAACAAGGGCCGAAACCCTGATCCATATGGGTTAATCATTCATCCAATCCAACATTTACGCGAACAAGGTGTAAAATGGGCAAAGCGGAGGAGCCATTCATGCCCCAATGAGCAAACGGATGACGAGAGTGGGTGATAAAGAGATGTGCTGTCCCAAGCAAACTCGCTGTGCATATGTGATTGATAAATTATGGGAGTCCACATCGTTGGCAACTGCTTAGAGCTTAGATTATGAGTGAAACTCTTACCCATATGCTAGATAGCTCACAAAGCGGTGCCCGCAAATGGATGGTTGTAAAATGCGTACACTGCCAGCACAATCTAATCAAACTAGACCATGACTTCATTAATTAATTATTACTATAAATTCATGTAAATAAATGGATAAAATAGTCACTTCTGTGCCAGCTCTGACTTTCTCTTGACAATCATTGTGTAGGAAATTCCACTTTGATGAGATTCCGACAAGTATTCAAAAAATGTGCTTGAGAAAGTTGCATCGTGATGTTGGACAAATGCTTCCTACATCGTTACCTGCTAGTCATGCTTTCCCTTGTGAGAGGTTTGAGCGTCTTTTTTTTTTCATTGCGTCCGTCTGGAGCGTGAACCCATAACAATCCACGAACGTTGTGGGCGAATGAACAACAAAAAATTAGGTGGGAAAAGAATCATTCCCACTCATCGTTTCGCAACCAAGGATGATACAAGAGAAGACAAGAGATGTGGGCAATGGACATCAAGGAATGGACAAAGGGTTAGTTTGGCTGTAATTTTGTGGGCAGCAAAAGTTTTCCTTATAGATATGTTCATTTCCCATAAAGTTGCCTTCCATATTGTTATTGATACACGACATCCACACGCGAGGGCGAATACAAATTTTGTGAGACAAATTGATTTACCTTTGTAACAACGTTAGAAGGTACCCTATTCCGGCTGTTAAGAAATGGTATCCATGTTACGCCAAACATAGCATAGATTGTGAACAAGTAGAAGTTGCGAGGTTAAACACGATTTGAAATTTGGGATACAAGCAATTTCCAATTAACATTAAGTGTAGTTCATTGACAAGTGTCCAAATGGTTGGATATAAACAAACAAGTGTCAAGTTACGAATGAACTATAGTCATGGTAGTTAAGTCAATTGTCAAGCGTTGCCTACGGAGTCACTTTGTCAGTGGTCAGATTTGTGAAGGTCCGCCAAAACGACGGGGGTCCTTGAGAATCGACGGTGAAGATGCAAGATGCATCTTTATGAATCCACATTCATCGTGAAGCATCAAGATGTCGACCAAAAGGTCATGACACTTCTATTCGTAGGTTTTCATGTGTGGTCAAAGCTATAAAAAGGTTCAAGGATATCCACAGAGGGCGAGGAATTGGCTAATTGTTTCTCGACCGTCGAGCTAAACATTGCAGTCTTCATGATGCAATGTGTTGTTTTTGTAACAAGAGAAATGTCAATTCAAGACGAGTAGGAACTCGTGTACATCTTATACGGAACACTTCTCCTCCATTTTAGCCGCGACGTTACGGCGCGTATATAGATGTGGCATAGAGACAATAATAGAAGCCGTCGATGAGATGATTGGTGTCTCAGAAGTTGTCGTAGGCTTCCAGGCTTTGAAGCATGACATTTTTGCCGTGCCACTTGATGAAATATTTTGTCATCTTGCCTCATCGTTGGTGGTCGAGGATGTTCTTGATGATGTACTCTATGTCGTCGTCCACTTGAACAAGAGGTAGAGGAGGGACATCACCACCATGGAAGTTCTCTCCGGGCTCTTTATAGTGCTTGAGCTTACTGACATTGAACACCGAATGAACTTGCATAGTTTCAGCAAGTCTGATTTGTGAACCACAAGGGTTTGCATGCGCTCGATCGTAAACGTTCCCACTTCTCTTGGTTTATGTTTCGAACATTAGGCTCCTCGTTGTTCGATGTTTGATGTTTACTGAGCTGAGGAGGACTTGATTACGAGTGGCAAAGACAACGTGGATGCAATGTCAGTTGGGTGCTCGCTTCATCACCGTTAGAGTCTTCACAAAATTTTGTCCTGTTGCCTCCTAAAGCGTGTTGAAGTCATGATATTCAACGATGAATGGTAGAATGTTGCTAAGACCTTGAACTCCACATGGTGTGATGCAAAGTTGGCCATACACCACTTCAAATGAAGTTGTACCTGTTACGGTAGAAAGAACCAATTATATAAGAATTTGATATTGAGGAGTTTTTATGCTGAATTGTTCCCATGATGTTCTTATAGTGTTCAGAGCAATTGTAAAAGTGTTTCATTTGTCCACTCAGTTTCACCGTTAGTTTGAGATGAAACGCTGTTGAAAGTTGAATTATTCTGCAAAAACGAGTAAGTAAGTTGTGCAAAGAATGGTTAGGTAATCGATCGTCTCTATCGCTCATAATAATTCTCGGTATGCCTTGTAGCCTCACGATGTTGTTTTGAAATAACCATGATGTTTGCAGAGCGGTGGCGATGGTCGTTGTGGGGATGAAGTGGGACATTTTAGAAGAGGTGTCCACATCCACAAGGATTGCCTCACATCCATCGGGTATGACTGACAATCCCGTGATGAAGTCCATTGAGATGTTTGGCTATGGTTTTGTAAAAAAGGGAGCGGATTTAGAAGTGTGAATGGCCTCGTGCATCGAGATTTTATGTCACTTACATGTGTCGCAGGCTTTGTAGAAGTTGGCCACATCGGATTGCATCTTGTCCCACCAATAGTTTTTTCCCAACTTCTTGAGTGTCTTATCCTCTTTGAAGTATCCACTTGGAAGGTGGTCGTTGCATTCTTGAAGAAACATATAAGGAAGTTCCTCTTGACGAGGAACTACCAATGGGCGAGTGAAGCATAGGCGTAAGTGGGGTGCGTTGAACCAGAATTTATTTTTATCATATTCACCGTGGTGGTCGTAGCTTAATGCGAATGATCGCTCAAGGTCTAGGTTCCATTGTATTTGAAGGGCTACAAGGTCAGCCCTTCAATATGGTCGGTGGCTCAATGCATCCTCATTATTGATTTTTCCTTGTTGGTATTGGATTTCGCAATCAAACCTGGACTCAAGGAACCCCATCCATCGATTTGATGTTGGCAAGATTTGGCTGCGTCTTAAAATATTTTAATATGTAGTGGTCATTGCGCATGATGCATCGGTGGCTGTCAAGGTAGTATTGCCACGTCTTGAACATGTGCACAACCGTTAGCATTTCCATGTCGTGGACCGCATAGTTGAGTTCTCGCCTACGCAGTTTTCAAGACATGTAAGTGACCGATTGTTCACCGTTTCCGTGGTCTTACATAAGGATTACTCTTACGGTTTGATATGATGCATCCATGGCCGTGACGCCATGGTTAGTTGGATTAGTCAATCATAGTGCTAACACTGAGTATGAATGTTCCACAAAGTGGTGAATGCTTCTTGTTCGCTATCTTCCCACCGACACTCATTCTCCTTTTGAGTGAGGTCAGAAAGGGGTGCTGACACTCAAGCATAGTCCAGTACGGATTACGGTTAGTAATTGTAGAGTCAAAGAAAAACATTGATTTTCTATTGTTGATTTGTTTCGGCAAATCAATGATTGTTGCCACTCATTTCGTATCCATGTTGATCCGTTCTCCCTTCAGAAAGTGACCCAAAACACGATCAAACGATTATCAAGTTCAGATTTTGAGAGCTCTTAAAAACATTTCTCTTGTCGGAAAACTTTGAGATCTCTTCACAATTGTCCATGGTGCTCCTTTGGGGTGTGGTTTTCCTTAAGAACGTGGTGGAGGTGTACCACAATGAAGTCTTTTAGGTATAGAAAGAAAAATGATATTCATTACTATGACGAACGGGACTAAAGTATTTGTGATTCCCAACGGCATGAACGGGATCATAGCATGTTGAGAATGCTGTTGGCTTAGAGTTATCATCTACCACATGTACTTGGTGATGTTAACTACGGAAGTCAATTTTGCTGAAACGTTTCGCCCCTTGGAGTAGGTTGAAAATTTCATTAGCTCTTGGTGGATGGTAGTGGTTCTTGATGGTAGCATTGTTCAATGCGTGATCATGCATGTATATTTGAATCGCGTTAGCTTTATTTGTGTTGAATAGTGTGGGTATGCCGTATATTGATGTCGATGGGCGAATAAACCACTGACTGTGCATCTTGGGTAGGTGTTTCCTTAGCTTAGTTGACTTTTGATCGCTCATCCAACTGGCCCCTTGGATGGTAGTTTTATTCCCTGGCTTTAGGTCAATGCGACGGTCGATGTCTTCATGAGGAGGTACGGTCTTTAGGGATTTTGGCGAGGAAGATGTTCACAAACTACTATATGAGAGGTGCATATTCTTCGGATACCATTGCAAAATTTGTCAAGGCTAATGAGGTTGGTGAGGCTAATGATGAGTCTGCTACTACCACTTTTGCTTCTCCCATTGATTCAAGATGTATGAGCCATGCACACATTCCTTGTCGTACACAGATCTTGGCCACATTGAGGGGCATCGGTTGCCTTTGTTGTTGCTTTACAGCTTCTTTGGCAGAAAGAAGTGGTCACTTGGCAGCGTTGANACAAACTACTATATGAGAGGTGCATATTCTTCGGATACCATTGCAAAATTTGTCAAGGCTAATGAGGTTGGTGAGGCTAATGATGAGTCTGCTACTACCACTTTTGCTTCTCCCATTGATTCAAGATGTATGAGCCATGCACACATTCCTTGTCGTACACAGATCTTGGCCACATTGAGGGGCATCGGTTGCCTTTGTTGTTGCTTTACAGCTTCTCTGGCAGAAAGAAGTGGTCACTTGGCAGCGTTGATCTTCACGTAGATGTCACGACTGTTCTTGTCGGCATTCAAATTGTGGCAATACGGGAAGTCTCATCCAAGGATGTCTTCGTGGATGCTTATTCAACAATACATCAAGACCATAACATCCGGAAGATCATCTAATTGTAGTTGCAGTTGCTCTTCAGGTCTTGGTATTTGTAATCCCCAATGTACGGTTTGTCATTTAAACACCCTTGGTTCGGTCTACAAACCAAACTTATGAACCATGTCGTTACTTATTAAGATGTGTAAAGCTACTCCATCAAATAGTGCTTGTAACCTTCTACAACTTGTGCATCCTTGAGGCTTAACTCTTAGCACTATCGTTGGTACGTAGTCTTGGTAGGCCTTGTGGAAATTTGTGATCTCAGAAACTCTCTACAACAATGTGTATCATTCAAATGAGCGATGGTTTAGTATAGCTTACTCACCACTAACAACATAAATGCCTTTAACTACTACCCTTTATCAATTATTGACTCATTTTGTTATAGCTTCCATCTAATTTCTACCTACTGCTTGCTCTGACAAATGCGAGCAATGTGTCAGAATTTTCTACAATTGTCATACGTTTGTTTATTTCTCTTGTCCACGGAGTCTACTTCTAATGGAGTTGAGGAGTCTATCATTTTCTCTTTTTTATTTCCACAATATGCGGGTAAAAGGTCAACAATCATAGGATTAATTGATCCGAGCAATGTAATCGGTACTGACGATCCTTTTTACTATTGAATCCATTTTTGGCAAGTCATTCTAGATGTCAAAAACAGCGATTCCTTGCTGGACATCTTTCTTGAGGCCGTTGAAGTTGAAAGAAAGTTGGTCGGGGACGAATTTGTCTTTTGTGATAATCTCACAAAATCTCCTCTTTTGCTCTGCTATGCTAGACTACTTCTGTAGATGTTGGAGCTTGTACCATGCATTGGAATTCTTGTTCAGTTGTCAAACGCATGCAAACATTGCACGGAAAAATTCATTCCAATCGGTTGGTGGCGTGAACACGTCTTTCTATTGTGGGTTGATGTGCTCCGAGGGTAGAACACTTGCGGTCGGTGATGTGAGACGGGTGCTGTGGTTGTTGATGTCACTCTGCTAGTCTTTTGTTCATGTTGGATGGTCTTTAGATCAAAGCACAATGTAAATGCTATGCTACGGAGAAGCGCGGTTGTGAGGAAAATTATCCTATGATTTTCGTTCACCTCAGCAGTGGTGTAGTCCACCTTGAACGTTGTTTCCCACATCGGAACCTTTGGTCCTTTTGAGTTTGCAAGATCAAACCATTTTGGTGGGGTCAGAAGAATTTTGGGTTCGCTTGAGAGTTCAAAATTTCTCTCAATGAGTAGCCATTCATGCACGCTTACTTTTTAAAGAGCTTCCAGTGTGACATTGATTTTTTGGAGTAGGTAGTTGTCGATTCCCTCAAGTGTAGAGGTTTTTTTTGCCAGTTCCTCGTTGTTTTGCACTGGTCTTCCAATGCCACGTGTCGTCCCTACTATCATCGTTGAGTTTGTTGGTAGGGGCGGCTGGTTCATCATCGTTGGGTCCGTGACCGGATTGCTCGTTGAAGCCATAGGGTGTCCTTGTTGTTGTAAAGCTAACCACACCAGCATATGCTGTCGCTTCAGGAATTATGAGCATCCACTGGTTTTGCTTTTCCATCACCGAATTTGTCACTAAAGGCCCCTTTACTTGTGTCTGGTTGTGCTTGTTTACCTCACGTCGTAGTCGCAAAGTCTAGAAAGTCTGGACGTGCGAGATGTGCTGACGGCTTGTGGGAGGTTGCCTTTTGGATGAGTAAAGTAGTCGGATGTGTCTCAACCACTAGTATACTCTGATACCAAGTGTTACGCTGAACAGAGCGTAGATGGTGAATAGGTAGAAGTTGTAAGGGAAAATTCTTTTTAAAATTTGGGAAATGCGAAAAATTATACTTAGTGGTGAGTGTACTTTGATGACAAGTGTTGAAATGGTCCAACACATACATACAAGTGTTGAGTTATGAATGAAGCATAGTTGGGGTTGTTGGGTTGATTGTTTATCGACGAGTGCAGAGTTGCGTTAAGAGTGCTCGGATTCGAGAAGGTCTGCCGAGAATTTGGGGCTCTTTAAGAGTTGACGGTGAAGATGCGAGATGCAGTTTTATAAATCCAGATTCATTGTGAAGCATCAAGAGGTTGACTAAAAGGTCGTGACACTTCTTTTTTGTAGGTTTGGGAGAGTGGTTGAAGCTGGTGCAAGATTTGGGAACATCCACAGAGGGTGGCACAATTGGCCAGTTTGTCCTTGATCGTCGGAGTAAATCTCATCATATTTGTAGCATAATGGGTTTTTTGTGTAAGAATTGAATTGCGCACTCGAGAAGATGAGGGATTCATGTACGTCTGATACGTAACAACCCACCCTATTAAAAATGAAACACGAGGGGAATGGAGATCTTCATTCGCTTCGTGTTTCAATTTGTGATCTTCATAAGCCAGACTTGAATGGTTTGATATTAGGACGCTTGGCAGCCGGAGTGTCGGTGATGAGGTACCGCGTTGGGTACATCGTTATTGTATAGACATTTTTGTTTTGCGACTTGACTAGCATCTCTGAATGTAAAAATTTCATTGTTACTAATCATGTATGTAAGGTAAACAAGACTTCCAAAAAGGAGGGGGGGTGGGCGTATACATTCCTCAAAATTATTCGGGGTAGGTTGTTTGAAAAACAAACACGTGAATAACAAAAGAACGACACCAGACAATAAGAGGCTCTTCCACATGTTACAGAAGACGTTTTCTATGAAGTAGAAATAATGCAAAAGATTGCATGAACAACTAAATACAGAAACCGGGCTTATTATTTGGTAACAATGAACCCCGCATGTCGAGGTATGTTGTAATGAAAAAATATACCTCGGTTTAGGCCTAGTTGGCCAAGCTTTCTATCCGTTTGTTACATCGTGGGCCATCATGGGGTTTTTTGTGATCCAAAAAGTTCATACGGGGCTTTTGGTAATAGAAAAATGAAAGGTGGGGCGACCTTGAATAAGATTTTCAGAGACGGGGGGTTTGTTGAGTTTGGTTTCTAAACTAGGGGTATCTGGGTTTTCTTCTTACCTTTGTTCCGACCACTGGGATCCTCAAAAGTTGACGTCACGAACGGGGATACATTGTCGGACAGTCTAACAATTTAGGACTGCAAGGGAGAAGAAAATCGTGGTGCAAACCGGGATAATGGTCGGCTGCTTGTCCTCTGAATTCTAGACAATTCATGTTTCTGAACACTTGCTTCAAATATCTATCGGCAACATGAAGCACCTCCCTCCGCTGAATGAGGGTACCGGACCATAACCTCTTCCGTTTCTCTCTTCTCTGTCCATCTTTCACAAAAGTTTCGCTGTCCACTGGGTCTGATAGCATACAACGCGCAAGTGCGCGCATGGTCACCGGCTCGTCGCCCAATGTGCTCCTGTGACCGTTCGAGGGGAAATCGTGCAACTTCTTCATTTGTTCATCAAACCAGATCCTCCTGAAGGCAAATTCGTTTACCATTCGTTGCTTTGGACGTTTCACCCCATTTCAGCTCACTTCAGAGGTTGCTGGAATTTACGGAAGACAATCGCACAGTGAAGTGCACTTGCGCCAGCTGGATCCGGCGCGAGAGTAACCCATCCTCCCCACCTCGTTCCTCCTCTCCCTCCACGACTGCGAGGTGTCCGAAAACTTTATTGCTGAATCCAGTCCGGTAACGTCGAGGTTAAAATCCATAATGATTTGCCTTGATCCGTCTTTTAGATGTCCGCGAACTGTCCGGTCCCACCGCCCGGCAAGTTGAGGCGGCGGCAACCCGGGCGTGATGGTGCAAGACAGCGGCGATGAACCGACGCCTTGTTACTGCTAGTGATTATGGGGCTCCCACATTTCCCGCTCGAATGGACGATGAGTTGTGATTCTTCATTGATTCCGCGCCTTTGAGGTCATCAGCGGGACGTTCAACGACTTACCCCGGTATTCGCGGGGCGTGTACTCCGCGTATTCCGGGATAAAGTCCCGATTTTGCGGGATAGCTGCTGACATCGAAAGTCGCCTCTGCTTCATCGGGACTTGTGGCATCTGCATGCGCCTCGGATAGACGTAAATTTGGTTGCGATTGTTGGAAAAGCCAGTCGGTCAGCAATGTTACTGGGAACCGTAGATGAGGTTACCTGTGATTTGAAACACGGATTCGTATCTCATTTATCTAGAAAGTTGTGACTGCGGGTATTCGTTGTGATTATGCCTTCTGATTCACGGAATGATTCTCCGAGACGTACGGAACCATGCCACGTAGGTGTTTTCCGAGCTTCAGTGACCTTAAATCAGCGGGTAATCACTCAAGAATCGCTTAAATCTGCGTCCTAGCTTGAGCGCGTTCGCTGTCATCGGCGAGAGTTCGCTCATGGACTCGTTCTCTCGCAAACGTCCTCGCCCCTTCGGTAATCGCTAAATAATCTCGCGGGCTGCTAGAATCACTATCAGTAATAGGGCGTCGGTTCAAGGCCAGCGTTGGCGATCCTCCCTCAGCTCACCCAACCTCCGTAGCCACGCGCGCCCGTCCCTGTCCGTCCGATGCTTCGGGCTTGGGATTTCCTTTCTCTCCGCGAAACGTAGGCTCGTTTGCGTCGTTCAACGTAAACTGAACCCCCAACAACGCTGACGGCAGCGGTCTGTGTAGCTGCTGCTCACCCCAGTTTTGCCATCTGCCACAAATGAAGCTCTGGAAATGCGAGGACGATTTCCGCACCACTTCGCAGCTGGATGCATGCGCACCCTTTGGGCACTTCAACTGTGCTGATTGCCGAGCAATGCAGCAAGTATCTTTTCGCCTTCGTCTAGCATCCTCTGCCTCTTTGTAAGGTTTATCAGCAGCTGGGACGGCAACAGCAGCAGCACCAAAAGCAGCCCCTTAATCGTCATTGGTCTCTGAGGGGATAAGTCGTAGAGACGGCAGCCGCAAGGCTCGTGCAGACGGAGAGAGGGGGTTGAGAGAGAGAGAGAGAGACCGCGGATTCCCTCTCTTCTTTTCCGGAGCAGGTGTACCCTGGCCTGACAGGCCCCATCCCTGCCGAGCCCAACTGTCAAGTCCGGGATCTGGCAACCTGAGCACGGCATAAAGGCACCAGATCGCGTGCGATTCAGGTCAGACCATGCCCCAGCTTCCTGTCAGGTCCCGATAGCTCTTGTCCCGTGCAGTGGCGTTCACGGGTGTGTAAGTTAGCCAGGGAGCTGGAAGTATGGCTGCATGTTAGCCGGTCGGTAGGGCAGGCAGGCAGGCAGGCGGGGTGTGCACACGATCGAAGCATGCAGCAGGAGCATCAGGAGGAAGAGGAGACGGACGACTGGCTGCAGCCGTACCTGGCCAATACTGAGTAC
>SZWC01001898.1:137984-188759 GCA_023375785.1 Penium margaritaceum
AGGAGAGCCAATAATGCGGCGTATGCGCACGGACATGTTTTTCTGTGAGACGGCGCGCGCCACACCAACCAGCTGGAGCCCCTGCAACGGCCCACTGGGTTCACGTCGGGATTCCGCGTTGAGGAGTTCCAAATGAACGCAGCACGACAAAGCCGGGCCGGCAAAAACCGACAGGTGAGTGGCGACGCTTTCATTTGGCGACAAGGACTTTCACAATGAAACGGTTTCTAATTCAGATATAGACCTGTTGATGTTTCGCTGATCCAACCCGAAGAAACAAAGGCAAATGGATGTTTTTCGACATTGCAATATGGTTTTTTAACTTGACGGCGTCGCGTAACGACGACCGCATGGAGGTTACAAACACTAGTAGCGCGTGGAGCCACGGAAGGACAGTTTTCAAAAATAGCCTAAATCATTTCAGTCTTCTCAGTTCCTATCATGCACGTACACTATTAATATGGTCCACCTAATTCAGTGTTACACAAAGCAAAAATCAGGTGAGTTCACAGTTACGCCAAACGGAACGTAGATGCTGAACAGGTAAAACTTTTGGGGTTACGTAGTAACCCTATGCAGTCGGTTTGGTATCCAAGAATCAGCGCGGACGTCAGAAAATCCGCTACACAAGGGCTTCCGCGACCGCAATTCTGTCTACGGTCGGTGTTTATGTCCACCGACAGCCCATCGATTATATTCTAGGTATTTTTTCAACACTTCTGTCGCGTCCAGAAGACAGGCCCTCTCTAAGCGCGATTTTCCTTGCGGAAGCGGCTCCCATTCCGAGAAACACATGCGAATCGGACAGACTTCACGTAGCAACCAGGGTTTTTTCCGAAACAGATACCGAAAATCGCAAGCAAGCACTTGACTTCACCGACGACGACTTCTCGGATAGGAGGGGAAGGTCGAGCAAAACTCGTTTCTAAGGCAGATAACATGTTTGAACCCCGCTTCAGTGTACTACTACGTAACCCCGATGCAAGCCTGCGTGCACCCAATGCCACTAGTTTAGGAAAAACACGATTAAGAATTTGGGGCACTTGAGCAATTTATAATTAGCTGTAAGTGTACTTCGATGACAAGTGTGGAAATGATCGAGCACATGTATACAAGAGACAAGTTACGAAAAAAACATATTCGGGGTCGTAGGTTCGCATGTCGAGCGACGCGTGCGGAGTCGCGTCATTAGTGGTCAGATTCAAGAAGGTCCGTCGAGAAGTCGGGGGTCTTATGAGATAATGCGTGTAAGCTTCCTAGTATCGCAGCCGCTGACTAGGCGTCAGTGCCTGATCAGACGATGACGACAGTCACAGGTCGTACACACTACGGCACGGGTTTGGCTGGGAGACACAAGGCACAGTGTCAGAATGCTTCAATACATCATATGCAGAGAGAAACAACAAATGACAGGTCCAAGGCATAAATACCTGCCGCGGCACACAGCGGGTGTCGCATGCGGCAGTCCAAGAGTTGTCTTAAAACTGGCCCAAAACCACTGTTTTGGCCGTAACTCTGCGCACACATGTCAGAATGCTACGCCGTCTAAACCTGGACGTGCAGAATGAAAAGACGGACGCTACGACTAGTCACATGCATGCATCCATTGACAGACAGTGAACATACAATGCAAAAACATGCAAATAGGCCGCATGGCCAGTCCGCCGAAAGACGCCTGCAAGATGTAGAAGACACAGCAGAGAGTCCTGGTGGCATCTGGGGCTCTGGTACAGTGGTAAACCAGCTCCCAGCTGGTAGTCCGCCGCCTGTCGTCGCGCCGGTGCCACTAGCGCCGCTCACCTCAGGGATCTGCACGAGTTTGGACACGGCCGAGTGGTCACAGTAAACTGTACAGGAACATCACAAAGCACAACAATCCCCCATGACCCGATGGTACGCATGTCTATACGCGTGCAGCACTGGTACGAACACAATAGTGAGTGACACAAACAAATGAGACGCAGACGTACATCCCAAACTCAACTACTCTCACGCACGGGGCAAAGCCCAACAGAACGAATGGCCACCAGGAACTTTCCGCGAGCAATTGCCTTCGTCAAGAAATCAGCACGCTGCATGTCAGTACCAACCCACATGATGGAGATCACGCGTCGCTCCAGTAGATCACGAATGAAGTGATGCTCAACAGCAATGTGCTTTGTGCGAGCATGAGAAAGACCAGAGTTCTCCGCAATGGCGAGAGCACTCTGGTTGTCGCAACGCAACACAATGGCGGGTACTGACTACCCAAGCTCAAGAAACAAGCGCTGCATCCATACGGCCTCAGCAGCCCCTGCGCCGAAAGCAACATACTCTGCCTCTGACAAGCTACGTGCAATGCAACCCTCCTTCCCGCTTCGCCAAGACAAAGCGGTACCACCGAGCAAATACACATAGCCAGTACGACTGCGCCCATCAGGGCTCCAAGCCCAGTCATTGTCAGTGTAGCCGTCAAGGACCACCGAACACTGCCGACGAAAGCAGAGTCCGAGGTACGGCTTGGAGACCACGTACCGTACCACTCGCACAGCCACGTGAAGGGCTCTCGCACGTGGAGCCTGTGAGAAGTGAGCGAGGAGGTTGACGGTGAATGCGATGTGAGGACGCGTGGTGGTGGCCAGGTACATCAGAGATCTGATGAGACGGAGGTACAAGGTCACGTCCACTGTCTCCCCCAGCTGTGTAGGATCATCCACCTTCAGGGCATCCTGCCCATCGGGTGTAAGAGGTGTGGAAGCGGATGGCACTGCACCAAGGAGATCGCTGAAGCGCTCCCCCACGACTCGTGNTGGAGACCACGTACCGTACCACTCGCACAGCCACGTGAAGGGCTCTCGCACGTGGAGCCTGTGAGAAGTGAGCGAGGAGGTTGACGGTGAATGCGATGTGAGGACGCGTGGTGGTGGCCAGGTACATCAGAGATCTGATGAGACGGAGGTACAAGGTCACGTCCACTGTCTCCCCCAGCTGTGTAGGATCATCCACCTTCAGGGCATCCTGCCCATCGGGTGTAAGAGGTGTGGAAGCGGATGGCACAGCACCAAGGAGATCGCTTAAGCGCTCCCCCACGACTCGTGCGTATCGGGCCTGATGCAGTAACAGTGTCCGATGTCTGCGATCTCGCACGATCTCCATACCAAGAAACACCGATGCAGGACCGAGGTCCTTCATCCTATAGGCAGTCTGTAGGACAGCCTTGGTCGCCTTCACGGCCTCCAGGGACGGAGACGCGTTCAGAAGGTCATCTACATAGACCAGGATGGCGGTGAACCGCTCGGGTGTCGGTAGGATGAAGAGCGAGGGGTCTGCCTTGCTCTGTGCGTATCCTACGCGAGTCAAAGTGCCAGTGATCTCCCGGTTCCAACACGGTGGAGACTGCTTGAGGCCATACAAGGACTTGCGCAAGCGCCAGACCTTGTCATCGTCCTCAAAACCTGGTGGCTGAGCCACGTAAATCTCCTCATCGAGAGAGCCATGGAGGAACGCATTGTTGACATCCATCTGGTGCAGTTCCCAGTCATGCTGAGCCACTACACCGAACAGAGCTCGAGCTGAGGTCATGCGGACGGCAGGGGCAAAGGTGTCAGTGTAATCAACTCCCTCAATCTGAGAGCACCCCTTGACGACCAAACGGGCCTTGTAGCGTTCCAGTGAGCCATCCGGCTTCACCTTCTTGCGAAAGACCCACTTGACCTGAATCGCCTTCCGCCCAGGGCGAAGGTCGACAAGCTCATAGACTGTGCTCTCGGATAGCTCGAAGCTCATCCTCGCAAGTAGCTCGCCAGGCATCGGCATCCTCCGATGAGAGAGCCTCCATCAATGTGCCAGGATCAGGCGCCATAGAGGGGGAACTCTGCGTGGCGAGTGCACACGCCTCAGTGTCGGGCCTGACGGCCACGAGATCAGCTGCTGCGTCACAGGCGATATGGAACTCACGAATGACCAGGTCGTGCCCTACAGGGCACACTGGATGTACCTCTGAAAACCCGGTGCGGGCACTCAGGCCTAAGGCCTTTGTGCCTGGATCACCGCTCGCGATGCTGCGAGTGGAATGCCTGGGTCCGGGACCCGATGCTTGCTGAGCTCCGGAGTCTAGTGGTCGAAGGCGGCCACCGGGCTCACGGGAGTAACCGGAGGTCGAGGGGCGCACCTTAGGCTCAGGGACAGGTACGACCGGAGGAATAGGTACCACCACAGCTAGTGAGGGCTGAGACGAGGCAGTAGGAGATGCCGAGCAAGGAGATGAGTGTGTGGGAGTCACGGGGCTGGGTGTGACAGCAGGCAAGGCTGGTCCGGACACTGAGGCAGGAGTGTCAACCGACGTAGGAACGGGAGTGGGCAAGACTGGGTCAGACGCAGGAGCAGGGGTGCCGGCAGACACAGGTGATGGTGTAGGAGGAGGCGTGAGAGAAGAGGTACCTGTGGGGTGGGAAACAGGCTGTACATGCAAGATCTGTGGACCGACGGCAATGATAGCCGGATCATCAAGGGCTGGAGATCGAGAGGGGGCTCGAGCGGACACATCAACCGGACCAGGGATGGTCGCTGGCGTAGAAGTCTCCCCCATCCGCCGAGGACCCTCACAGGAAGGGACATGGACTGCGGAGTGGGCTGTGATCGAAGTCAAGTCTCGGTATGTGAGTGACTCGAAAAACAGTGCGTCACGGGACTCAATGACGTGACGACGAGTGGGGTCCCAAAAGCGCCAGGCCTTCGACCGCGGGGAGATGCCAATGAAGGCACACAAGCGACCCAAGGGGAGACCTTAGACGCCTGCTAGTCCTCGGTGTACCACACGGAGGCCAGGGATCCCCAGACGCGAGCGAGACGAAGGTCACCACGGTGGCCAAACCGGAGCTCGTACGGTGTAATATGGTCCGAAAGTGGACCATGCGGGAGGCGGTTCCAGACCCAAGTCGTGTAGGCAAAGCCCTCGAAGGTGAAAGACTCGGGGAGACCGCACTCAAACCACATGGCGCGAACCGCATCCTCCATGGTGCGGTTCCAGCGCTCAGATACACCATTTTGCTATGGAGTAGTAGGAGCGGAGACCTGGTGAAAAATCCTGTGCTCAGCAAAGAAAGAGTCCATCTCACCGAGGAGCTCGTCGCCGTGATCCGAGCGAAAAGTATGTAGCGTGTGGAAAGACTGACGCTCAGCCATCACTAGCCAGAGCATAACTGCAAGGGTGACGTCACTCTTCTGACGTAGACTGCATACCCACCGGATGCGGGTGAAGTCATCAGTCAGCGTCAGAACATACCGGCCCCTCTTGGACAGGGACTCGACCGGGAGAGGACCGAGAAGGTCCGAGTGGACCAACTCGAGAGGCCTAAGCGCTCAGGAACGCAAGTCAGGGTAAGTACATCGGTATATCTTCCCCTGAGCGCAGAAATGACAGTCGGTCTTGGGTGGCTTCTTGAAAGAAGCCACGTCAAGATCAAGAGCATGCTGTGTCCGAATGAGCTTTGACACAGTGTCGGAGCCCACGTGACACAGACGATGATGAAGCAACCGCTGGTGTTCCGGGGATAGAACACCAGTGACAAAAATGCGACCGGATGAAGAGGGAGAGCAAGGGGAGGAGGGCCGAGCGATACGATACAAATAATCTATGACTGAAGCACGCAGGACAATGCTACAGGTGTCCGTAGCAGTCACAGTCGCTGAATCAGCGGTATGCTCCACAGAGAGACCCATCATAGTGCAGGCACGCACAGAAAGCAGGCTGAGCTCAAGATCAGGCACGAACAACACGTCAGAAAGATACAAGGAACCAGACGGACCGTTGAAACATACAACCCCCACACCGTGGACTGGCAAGGACTGACCAGAGCCTGTACAAACAGAACGGACAGTCGTGACAGGACTGAGTACGACAAAGTCACTATGACGGCACGTCATGTGATGGGTGGCCCCAGAATCGATGATCCAAGCTTCACCGAAGTCACGACTGGTGGAAGTCACTGTACAACGAGAAATGGAACACTCGGCATCAGAGGGACACTGAGCCGTAAGTGGGGAGGAACGATGTACATCACGAAGATGAGACTCATGAATCCAGTCAGTGTAGTCAGGCCCATCATCATCACATGTTGACTGTTCTCCCCCACACGCGTCATCACGAGCCACGAGAACGCATGAACAAGTAGCCTCTGAACCACCCGACAATGACAACACACTCGCACCTCCCTGAAAACGAAGCGCCAGAAGATGCCAAAGCTTGACGATGGTGCGGTCGCGTGGGTCCGGATCGTTGCCGCTCGCCGGTGAGGACGGAGGAACAGCTGCAGTCGTGGCCGCTGCACGTCCTGAGGAGGATGCGGGTGACGCGCCGGAAGTGGAACAAAGAGCATGGGCAGCCTGAAGCCCACGGGTGATCAGCGACCAGTGAGGTGGCTGCTGGCACTCGGTGTAGCAATGGGCGCCTCCACAGTTGTAGCAATGCACAGAACAGCCACTGCTAACACTGGATGGCGACTGTTGCTGACCTGATCCACGCTTCCTATTCTTCTTCTTCCCCTGGGCGGCTGCTGCAACGCCTTGTGTCTACGTGGGTGTAGACGGGGTCAAAGAGGAGGAGGAAGATGAGGTAGTCATGGTGGAGGTGGATGAGGGTGACTGCAGGAGGGAAGATGGTGGTGATGCGATGACTGCTACAACGAGGGAGGTCTCCTGATGTGCTACTGCTGCCTCACGGGCTGAAGTAACCTAGAGGAAAAGCTGATGTGCCCAAGGGAGCAGCTGCAGAGTGGCTGAGAAAGGCTCGAGGACAACGTCGCTATACCGTGTGAAGATGTCGGTGTACTCAAGGCGAACTCCGAGCATAATTGTCCGAAGCGCCCACAGCTGTGTGCCTCCTGAGGTCCCTAGACGCGTGTAGATACGCATGGCGCGTCGCCAGTAATCCGCTGCAGACTCCGTAGGCCCCTAGCGAAGCGAATGGAAAGCACGAATGTGTGACGCACAAGTGGCGTGCGTCTCTACGGCCAGCAGGGATAACGCCATATCCCAGCCTCCACGGGGATCGGCACCGGTGCCCTTGCCAGCCTCGCCAAGGAAGGGGCGGAAGTCGACGACTGTCTCGCGTGGCATGGCGTAGAGATGTCCGCGCATGGCCCGGGCTGCTATCAGTGCCTGTGTTGGATCTGTAGACTAGTACGGGCTGTGGTAGTAAGGCCACACTCCCTCAGATGTAGTCCACACCTGAAACAGGATCTCCCAGCAGTCGAAACCATCCTCGCTGATGTACCGTGGAGGTGGTGCCTCAAAGTCCTTACGTTGCCGCTCCGTGGGGAGAGCAACCGCAGGCTGAGGAGGACGAGAGACGGGAAAAACTCCTGGGAGGGGGTGATCGCCGGGGTAGTCAGGTGATGATCGTATTGGGGAAACCGGTGGAGGTCGGGTACTCGTCTGCAGCTGACGGAGGCGCTCCTGGAGAACTCGAATCTCCTGCTCCTGGGAATCATCGATGATGCCTGGCATGAGTGGCTTATCGTGTAGTGGCTCATCATCAAGGAGGTCAGCAGGTGGTGGGTTAGGTGGAGCCCCTGTCACGGGCGCCTAGACCGAATGCTGGGTAGAAACCGCAACTCCGGCAGCTCCCTCAGAAATCCGCGGAGGAGCCGTGGACAAAGCGCGCAGAAGCTCAGTCAGCGTGTGGATAGCGTTAGTCTGCTCTCTCTGGAGACGACGCATCTCATTCTGCTGGCTGTGCAGGTCCTCAATGGCCTGCGAGCGTGGACTCAGTACGCCAGACGAGGAGGAGGAATCGCCTGGTCCCTTCTCCTTGCTGTCGGACAGGTTCATGTCGCCGCTCAGTGTGGGGCGACGGATGAAGTTTGTCGGATTTTAAAAGCGTCAGCGTTTTTCGAGAAGTTGAAACGCTGGCAATTTTGGCTGTCCGGCCAAAAATTTGACTAAGTATGGTGCTGACGTCAGCAGGTGGTTCCTGACGTCAGCACGACTGATGACGTCGTGCTAACGTCGGCTTGTCTCCTCTTTTTTTCTTTTCTTTATCTTTTTGCAAATCTGCACGCGCGTGCAGCCGCTCCGCGGTGGCCGCGCGGATGCTACGCGGAAGCTGCGCAGCAGCTTCCGCCCAGCTGCTGCTGCAGCTGCGCTGTCAGCTGCAGCAGCAGCTGTGCAGCTACGGATACAGCGGTGGCAGCAGTGGCTGCGCTGCTGCTGCTGCTGCTGTGCGCTACGGTTGCTGCTCGCTACCGCCGCCGCGTGCTACTGTTGCTACCGCTGCCACGCTGCTGCTGCTGCTACTGCTGTTGCTGCTCCGCTGTTGCCGTCGCAGCTGTCGCTACTACTGCTGCGTTGCTGTTGCTGCCGCTGCTGCTACGCTGCTGCTGCCGCTACTGCTGCTGCGATGCTGCTGCCGCCGCTGCTTCTGCCGCCGCCTCTATTGCTGTTGCTCTGCTGCTGCAGCTGTGGGAGGGGTGGTTGCACTCAGTGCAGCAGCCACACACCTCGCGTGGCGGTGCACAACGCTACTGCTGCCTCTGCTGCTGCAATCTCACGTGGTGGGTGGGGCTCCGTAGACAGTGACCGGCTGTCTCCGACAGGCCTTAGGACCTCTGCTGCAGCGGTGACTCTCACTGTTGCTGCTCTGCTGCAACTCTGCTGTGCAGCTCAGTGAGAACTGTCTCACTGCTCTGATACCATGAGATAATGCGTGGAAGCTTCCTAGTAACGCAGCCGCTGACTAGGCGTCAGTGCCTGATTAGACGGTGACGACAGTCACTGGTCGTACACACTACGGCACGGGTTTGGCTAGGAGACACAAGGCAAAGTGTCAGAATGCTTCAATATAACATATGTAGAGAGAAATAACAAATGACAGGTCCAAGGAATAAATACTTGCCGCGGCACACAGCGGTTGTCGCATGCGGCAGTCCAAGAGCTGTCTTAAAACTGGCCCAAAACCACTGTTTTGGCCGTAACTCTGCGCACACATGTCAGAATGCTACGATGTCTGAACCTGGACGTGCAGAATCAAAAGACGGACGCTACAACTGGTCACATGCATACATCCATCGACAGATAGTGAACATACAATGCAAAAACATGCAAATAGGCCTCATGGCCAGTCCGCCGAAAGACGCCTGCAAGATGTAGAAGACACAGCAGAGAGTCCTAGTGGCATCTGGGGCTTTGGTACAGTGGTT
This sequence comes from Penium margaritaceum, assembly GCA_023375785.1. Classification (NCBI taxonomy): domain Eukaryota; kingdom Viridiplantae; phylum Streptophyta; class Zygnematophyceae; order Desmidiales; family Peniaceae; genus Penium; species Penium margaritaceum. Next base: position 147,161 of record SZWC01001898.1, read on the forward strand.
GACCAGCTCCCAGCTGGTAGTCCGCCGCCTGTCATCGCGCCGGTACCACTAGGGCCGCCCGCCTCAGGGATCTACACGAGTATGGACACGGCTGAGTGGTCACAGTAAACTGTACAGGAATGGCACAAAGCACAACATCTTCGAGAATGGACGATGGAGATGCGCGATGCATCTTTATGAATCTAGATTCTTCGAGAGTTGTCGAGAAGTGGACAGAAAGGTCGTGATACTTTTGTTCGTAGGTTTGTGAGAATGGTCGCAGCTGTCAGAAGTTTAGGGAATATCCAGAGGGGACGGGGCAGTTGGCCAATTTGCCCTCGGCCGTTGGAGTGAATATCGCGATTCTCGCGACGCGATGGGCTCCTTGTGTCATGACAGAAATGCCCACTCAAAAGATTAGGGACTCGTGTATGTCTGGTACATAACACTCCCCCCCCTTTAAGCCTCAATGTCCCGGCATGCGTGCTGTCGTAGCCCAGAGACGGTGGAAGTAGCCGTCGATGTGATGATTGATATCTCTGAGGTTGTCGTAGGGCTCCCAACTGTTGTGTACGGCATCGTAACCGTGCCACTTGAAGAGAAATTCTGTTGTCTTGCCTTGTTGATGGTCGATATGTCCTCAATGACGTACTCACTGTCTTCGTCTACTTGAACGGGAGGCGGAGGAGGGACATCTCTGTTGTTGTGTGTGTCGTACACGGCTTATGGTGACCCCTCTGCTCATGTCCATTGACGTGCAGATCCGTGAGACCGGTGACGGTGCCAGACGACCGGCGGCGGGTGATGACAAGCGCCTAGAAAACGCTCGTATTTTGCAAAGTCGTGTTGTGGGACAACACATAGGCGTGCAGCCTATCAGGTCGTATATCTCGTTGATGCGGCCGTTCTGGTTCAGACGGCTTGTCGTTCTGACGTGTTTGCAGGGAGTTATGGCCAAAACTGTGTTTTCACCACTGTTTTGTCCTGCTAGAAAAATAACGCCCTTGTGCGCCGCATGTGTGTGCATCCACTAGGTCCATGACACTATTTAGGCTGTTCAGGCCTCAGTTGTCATTTCTCTCTGCACAATTTCAGTATTTGCAACTTCTGACACTTGTGTTTGTGTCCCTAGCCAACCCCCTATTGTTCTCACCTCCACCTGTGTGTGCTAGTGAGTTAGCTGGCTGGCTTGTACTTCCACGCCAGCGACAGCAGTGCTAGGAAGCTTTCCTTTATGGTATCAAAGCAGAGAGCCAGTGCTCGCACAACTGTGTAGTAGAGGCGCAGCAACCGTAGTACCAGTGAGCGACTGTAGCCGTTGCCGTGAGTAGCAGCAGTAGCAGCGCCCACTATCACGGCGAGAGGTCCTGGGAGGACCCACCACATTTCCGACAGTTTTCTCAAAACATCCGTGATAGCTCGCGGCCGTTCCGCGACAGCAGACGTCGTTCCGCGGAAAAACTCCAGGTACTCAGCGGTGACGCGAACCCTGCGGCAGACACGACAACTCCGCGGCCGCAACGGAATGCGTCAACAGTGCCACGACTCTGCCGTAGTTACTCGCGTAGTTCCGAAGTGACGACCCTGCGGTGATTGTACCGTGGCAGTTTCACGGCGTTCCGAGGATCCGCGGCACTCCGCGGTGGAAGCTCCGCGGTGGTTCTGGAACGCGTCGGTGTTCCGCCGGTGGTTCCCCCCGGTGCTCCGCGGCCGCGAGTCCGCGACAGTTCCATGGACGTTCTGCGGTCGCAAGCCGCGAGAGTCCTGCGGTGGTTGCGGACCGCACCAACGAGGGTGCCCCGGCAGGTTGCGGCACCCCACCGCGTTCCGTGTCTGCGCAATCGCGGCTGCTATTCCGCGGCAGAAACCGTGGAATAAAGACCTGCGGTGACGGATCCGCGGTGATTACCTCGCGGTGACAGCTCTGCGGTGACATCTTCACAGTGACTTCACGGTGACCGCTCCGCGGTGACATTTCGCTGTGGCAACTCCGCGGTTGATGTTGCCGCAACAGAAAACAGCGGGGTTCCAGACAACCAACCGTCATGCCAAAACACACCCTTGCCAGCGTCGCCACCGACACAGCCGCCAAGGGTAGCTCCGTCAGTGGCCAACGCCGGCCTGTGCCATTGTCACCACAGCGGCAGCAGCAGCACCACCAACAGTAGCAACAGTTGCAGCCACAGCAGTAGTCGCAATAGCAGCAGCATGAGTAGCAGCAGCAGCAGCGGCAGCAGCAGTAGCCGTAACAGCAACAACAACAGCGGCCACCGAGTCCAACAACCTTGGCGTGCCAGTTGCGCAGATTGGCTGACCTGGAGGACCTGATCAGGGGCCTACCGCCTCAGCATCAACAGTCCCAAGAGCAGCAGCAACACTCGTTTGTAGACGCGGGTGAGGACCACCTCGCTCACGGCGGCAATGAAGATGAGGATGTGGAGACCCTCTCTGACTTTGGCAAGGAGGGTGAGGAGGAGCTGCTCCGAGCAGGCCTCATCTGCCTGGAGGCATGCCGCAGAGCGCGTGAGATCAATGTCGCACTCCACGACACGAGCTCCAACGTCGATGCCGACCTGAGCTCATCCGCCGCCCTCTGAGCTTTGAGGAGCTAGCTCTGCAGGCCCGCCTGGACAAGGAGGTTGCCTCCTCTATGCCCGGTCCCGCAGTGGCTTCAACCGTAGCTCTACCAAAGGTCAAGCTACCCAAGTGGTTTGAGTCAGACCCGCCCGTCTTCCGGACTGGGAATGACTTCAAGTCTTGTGAACCGCACTTTCGCATGTGGGCCATCAGCGAAGGAGTCCTCGCCTACTAGCTCACCCCATACCAGGCGTCTGACCCTACCCAAACACAGATGGTGGTCCGCGCCGCCTCCGGCCTGATGAAAGCCGCCCCCGACTTCACGACAGACTTCAGTCGGTTCTTTGGCGATCCGCTGACCGGCTCGGGAGCTGACCCTCGTGAGGCATGGGCACCGGCTGTCACTCTTTTTGAGGGCGCCACCTTGGCGCTGACGTCCTAGCGCCTTGCCGACTTCAACTCCCTCTGCCAGACTGCACAGGAGTCCGCAGCTGACTACTGGCGCCGGGTGATCCAGTTGTACGAGGAGTTGGGAGACGATGCACCTGTGCAGTACTCCACCCTCCAGATCATCCTCTATGGCATCCACCCCGATTACGCGCGCGTCTTCAGAAGCTTCGACTAGACTCTGCTTCGCAACATGGCAAGCGACGGGACTCTACTGCGCTGGGCCACCCTCCACTTCCTGGAGGTCTCCGGCATGGACGTCACAAACCGCGCTCGTCGTAGTTGCGCTTTAGCTGCAGTTGCCGACGCATCCTCCATCCCACCGTCTACAGCAACAGCGGCTCTAGACCAGGGGAAGAAGAGCCGCGAATCATCAGGTGGTGGCTCCAGCGTCGGGACCAACAGTGGCACAAGCACCAATATGTCGGCCGTAGCAGTAGCCGCAAGAGCAACACCAGCAGCGGTGGCAGCAGCAGCAGCAGTGGCAGCAGCGGCTTTGGTAGCACGACATGCTGTTGGTTTGTTTGTTTCGAATGGGGGGGTGACCATCTCTACTCCAACTGGACTGGCCTAACAGGCCGCCCATTGGACTAGGCCAAGATCACCCGTGGGCTACAGCAAGCGCACAAGGCGCGCATGCGCCACACGTCCGATGCGACCGCCCGCTCGGCCGCCACTACCTCCGCCGTCCCAGAGGAGTCCACCGCCATAGCAGGCTCCTCCGCGGATCCTGGCAACCAGGCGCTCGCCAAACGCGACAGGACGATCGTCGAGCTGCACCAGCTTCTCGCCCTGCGCTCATCTTAGGGAGGTGCAAGTGAGTTGACTGAGTTGAGGGGTCCTACCGCCTGTGGATTGTCTGTTTCGATGCGTGATGATGCCTATGGTGATGCAGATTCCCAGCCATGTGCACGTGACGGACTTGATGATGTGTCTTGGTTGCATGCTTCTCCTGTGAGCTCCGATGGTCGCCTTGTCGTGTCCCCCGCCGAGCGTCCTGCTGCCGTCCCTTGTTCTGTCGTCGAGTGCCACATTGCCCCTTGTACGTGTGTCACCTATGCCACCTGGGTCGTCGACTGTGGTGCCATCCATCACATGACGCGTCGACGTGATGCCTTCGTTGTCTTGCATCCTGTTAGCACTGTTTGCTCTGTCCGCACTGCAACTGGCCATGAAGTCCCTGTCCAGGGTGCTGGGGTTCTGCAGTTCACCGGGCTCGCTAATCCCGTATGCATCTCCGACGTCCTCTTTGTCCCTGATCTGGAACTCAGCTTGCTATCTGTCCGTTCTTGCACCAAGATGGGCCTGGGTGTCACGCACACAACTGCTGATGGTCGCATCTTTGTGCGCGACACCGAGGAGACCGTCCTCAATGGGACGGTCGTCGATGATCTGTATCACATCTCTGGGTCCTCTGCAAGTGGCCCCCCCCTTGCCTCCGTCTCCAAGTGCTCGTGTTTTTGTCACTGGTGCTCTATCCCTCAAGCACCACCGTCTCTTGCATCAACGCCTCTGTCATGTGCACCTGGGGGCTGTCGACAGGCTGATCCGCACTCAGCCTGCTCTCGGTCTCGACGCGGCGTCCTTCGAGGCACCGTCCACGACCATCTGCATGGCCTGTGCTGAAGGAAAAATGCACCGGTCCACCTATCCTATGTCTGTCTCCAGGGCTCGTTGGCCCTTGGAGCTTGTCCACTCTGACCACATGGGTACGCTCCCTGTCGAGTTTCACGAGGACCGCGGTCGGTACGTCCTGATGTTGACTGATGAATTCACGCGTATGCGTTGGGTCTACAGTCTGCGTCAGAAGAGCGATGTCGCCATTGCGGTCTGCATTTGGCTGGTTATGGCCGAGCGTTAGTCTCCCCACCGCCTTCAGACCTTTCGCTCAGATTGTGGCGGCGAGCACCTCACAGACCTGGCCCGCTCCTTCACCGAGCTTGGTGTCTTCCGCGACCTCTCCACTCCTGCCACCCCCCAGCAGAATGGTGTCGCCGAGCGCTCGAACCGCACCATGGAGGATGCAGTCCGCGCCATGCGCACCAAGAGCGTCATGCATGAGGCCTTTGCCTTCGAGGGCATGGCGTACATGACCTGGGTCTAGAGCCGCATTCCCCACGGCCCCCTCCCTAGTCACTGCATGCCCTATGAGCTGTGGTACAGGCGTCGCGAAGATCTGCACGTGGCTCATGTCAGGGGATCCCTTGCCTACGTCTGGTTCACACCAGAGCAACAATGGAGCAAGCTCTCTCTGTGAGACCGCATCTGCGCCTTCGTCGGCATCGCCCCGCGGTTGAAGGCCTGTCGGTTCTGGGACCCTGATCGATGCCGCATAGTGGAGTCCTGTGACGCTATCTTCTTGGAGCATCTCGCCTTCCGTGACCTTGCTCGCATCAACGCTCTGCGTGCTGCTTATGCTCCTGGGTGTGTCGGACCCCGCAATGTGGGAGAGGTTCCTGTCATGGTCGGCACAGTGCCCCCGGCCAGTACGGTCACTCCGTCGCCGACTCCCCAGGGGCTGTCCCCAGAGGCTGTGCCCACTGGCACCCCCAGCCCTGCCCCGTCTGCGTCTCGCTCCTCTGCCCCCGACTCTCCGCTCTCGCCCGTGTCTGAGTCTGTGTCTGCGTCTCCCTCCACGTCTAAGGCTCTGCCTGATCTTGCGACGACTTTCGTTTCTAAGGCTTTGCCTGATCCTGCGTCCGCATCTGTATCTGGCTCTGAGCCGTCCTTGCCTCCAACCGCGGACGTGCTTGCGTCCGTCGTGGGCCCGTTCCTGGCTGGTGAAGCCATACTAGCCTTGAGTGGCACGCCTGCCATGCAATCCACACCGGCATGTGAGTTAGCAACACCCACTGCTCCTGCCCCGTCGGACCCCTACACACGGGCACCCGGCAGACGTCTCCGCCCTCGCCCCGCACGTAGTGTCGTCAGCGGTGACCCGGGCACGAAGGCCCTCGGCCTGATGCCCGCGGCCTCGCTGAGGTTCACCCTGGCTATACCACTGGTATGGCACTACTTGCGCATGAGCGCGGTCTTGCTCGTGACGCCGCTGAGTCCATGGTGATGGTCGACCCTCCCTCTGAGGCGTATGCCCTGGCTACATGCAGTGCACCATTGCTGTCTCCCAATCCCACCAGTGTGCCCGAGGCCTTGTCAGCCCCCACGCTGAGCAATGGTGCAATGCCTGCCAGGCTGAACTCGATGCCATTTGAGAGCACGGCGTCTTTGAGCTGGTAGACTTGCCAAGGAACTATAAGGCCATCAAGGCCATGTGCGTTCTACGCAAGAAGCTCAAGCCTGACGGCACCGTGGAGCGCTACAAAGCGCGCCTGACAGCAAAGGGCTTCTCTCAGGTCCCTGGCGTGGACTACACCGAGACCTTTGCCCCTGTTGGGTGGATGACGACCACGCTCACGCTGCTGAGCCAAGAGGCACAACACGACTGGGAACTGCATCAGATGGATGTCAACAATGCGTTCTTGAATGAGGACCTTGAGGAGGAGATCTACATGGTTCAGCCACACGGCTTTGAGGATGGCACCGGTCGCATGTACCGATTGCGGAAGGCCTTGTACGGCCTGAAACAGTCACCTCGCTGCTAGAATCAGGAGATCACCAGCACGCTAAGACGCGCTGGGTACGTTCAGAGTGATACGGACCCATCCCTATTCCTCTCACAGTCCCCAGCACCACTCGCTGCCATCCTCGTCTACGCTGACGATCTTTTGATCGCCTCGTCCGACCTGGGAGCAATGAATGCTGCCAAGGCCGTTCTCTCCTCGGCCTACAAGATGAAAGATCTCAGTGAGGCCCTTGTCTTTTTGGGGATGGAGATCGTGCACGACCGTCTTCGCCGCACACTCCGTGTCCATCAGGGACGCTACGCAAAGACTGTGGTAGAGCGCTTTGCCGACCTCCTCGCTGCCGTCTGCACAGCCTCCACGCCCATGACTCCTGAGGGACTGGCCGCCTTGAAGGTGGATAACCCAGCTGACCTGGGGGAGCAGGTCGATGTGACCCTGTATCTCGTCGATCAAGTTCAAACAGCTCGTCGTTCTAACGTGTCTGTAGGGAGTTATGGCCAAAACTGTGTTTTTACCACTGTTTTGTCTTGTTAGAAAAATAACGCCGTTTTGCGCCGCATGTGTGTGCATCCACTAGGCCCATGACACTATTTAGGCTGTTCAGGCCTCAGTTGTCATTTCTCTCTACACAATTTCAGTATTTGCAGCTTCTGACACTAGTGTTTGTGTCCTTAGCCAACCCTGTGCTCCTTTCACCTCCACCTGTGTGTGCTAGTGAGTTAGCTGGCCGGCTTGTACTGCCACGCCAACGACAGCAGTGCTAGGAAGCTATCCTTTAATCTGTGCCAGGGAAGTACTCTCCGGAGACTCGGTAGTGCTTGAATCTGTTGACATGGAACACCGAAAGAATGTGCATAGTGTCACAGAGTTTGAGTCACGCAACCACCGAAGTTTGCATACGTTCGATCTCAAACGGTCCCAACCATCGAGGAAAACTAGGCAGCAGGTTGGGGCAACACCATTGTTGATGCAACGCGTGGACGTCCACGCTAGTTGCTTAAGTCTGCTGCCCCCTCAGTCTGCTGCTCTAGAGACTAAGTCTGGAAGCTCTGGGTTTGTTACTGAGAAATGCGTGTGCCAGTCTTAGCGCAAGAAAGCACCTAAAAACTGAAAGTGACTGATTAGGAATGAAGAATGAGCAACAGTGGGAGACCCCTCCAAGTTCTAGCTCCCCCCCCCCCACTAGTGTAGAATTTGTTACTATGCTAACCATCCAATCAGAAAATAATCCTAGACCTATTTTCTAGCAGGCAGGGTTTTCTCGGTGAACCCTGCCAGACGCCCGACAGCCCAAAACCCGGGCGTCGTCCGTTTTGCGTCAGAATTGGACCATACCATAACGCCAACGCTGCAAACACAGTCGTGCAGTCAGAATCAGCTAGAAACTTAGCAGCAAAGAGTTATGGCTACCCGAACCCAGGCAGTGCCTACGACGGTCCACGATGCCAAACAGTGCCACACAGCAAGAGACACGGACCCTAGGCAGAGCATGACGCTGCAGACGTGATGGCACAGTCAGAACCACTGCTAGGAGCATGCAGACAGCATCTGCGGTGGTAGTGACCGCTGGCAGCTTGACCGCCGAGGAGGCCTGCCGATGGAGCTGAGCACGTCGCCGGAGGGAGGAGGCTCCAGCGAACTGCGAGTAGGCCTCAATGTGCTTTGGCTCCACTGGACGACACTCCAGCAGCGTTGAGTCTCGCCGTCAGTCATCTGCGCGCTGATGTACACAAGCCGGGAGGACACAACAAAACACAATGAGAGATGCGCAAAAACCAACACTCCCCCATGACTCACAGGCGTAGTGCACATGGGCGTGTTGAATGTTTTTGCCCCTTGTCTAGTGCTTTAGGACGGATCAGGAATGCTCTGCCCCTTGTGGAGGTATGATCCCTAGATCCGTTGTAGTGTGACTCAACTATGCTCTGTCTCTTGTGAGATGTAACCTGTGAGTACACCATGTGGGTGAATGGTTACCTTGGCCATTTTTTCATTTGGCCAAGTGAGAGGTCATGAGTTCGATCCTGGCCCCATGCATATCTTGTTTGCTGTGGAAGCTTCCAAGAAAGAATGTCCGTAGCTTCTTGGATGCTACATGGTTGGTCTGTCAGCTTGACACTAGGATGCTTATGTGTCCAGCCCACAGTGCAAGTCTATTGGTGGCGTGGCTGGTTCAGGCCACTTCCCAGGAATGTGCTTTTGAGTTCTAGGACTGGATAGACAGCTATAAAAGGACTTGTGTTGCATACTGATCAATCAACCCTTGCTTGATTCTCTCTTGGGTATTGATGACTTGAGCTCTTCTTGAGATGTAATGCTAAGACGTTCGTACTCTTGAAGGTGAAGTGTATGCTTGATTTAGTTTGGGGTGCATGACACATGTCAGCAAAGGAAGAAGGCCTAAAAACCTTTGTAAGATTTTTGGTTTCACAGCTTCTCTGCCAGAGGTGGTTAGCTCAGTAGCTAGCAGGGCGGGCAGAGACACACTCAACAACCAGACTCCCCCAGGGTACACAGACATGCAGGCAGGGACAAAGAGAGCCACTCACGGACGCATGCCAACCGAAATCACAGCCTTCTTGAACGAGTTGCGCTTCAGTGCCTTGGTCAAGAAGTGTGCCAGATGCCGTGCTGTCTCAACCCACACAATGCTGATGCTGCCGTCATGCAACAGTGAATTCACATAGTCATACTCAACGTTGATGTGCTTTGTCCGTGTGTGATGCACACCGTCATTGTCAGCAATGGCCATGGCACTCTCATTTTCACAATGCAACATGATGGATGCGACGGACTGACGCAACTTGGACAACAGACGACGCAACCACACACTCTCACACATGCCTGTGCCAAGGGCTACGTACTCAGCCTCAGCAGTGCTGTGTGCAATGCACCCCTGCTTGCCACTACGCCAAGACACAACCGTGCCGCCGATCCGAAAGATCCAGCCTGTGCGACTCTTGCCGTCTCGACTGCCGGCCCAATCACTGTTGGTGTAGCCTACCGCGATGACAAACGGCTTGCGGCGGAACATGAGACCTTGCCGAGGAGTCGAGATGACGTAGTACAGTACTTGGATTGCGGCCTCGAAGTGGAGGTGACACGGCTCCTCAGAAAACTCAGCCAGGAGGTTGACGGCGAATGCGATGTCTGGGCGCGTCGTCGTCACGAGGAAAATCAGTTACCTGATGACTCGCAGATATGTGGTCACGTTGACAGGCTCCCCCACAACGGCTGGGTCAAGACTCTTCAGCTTCACCTGGCCATCAGTTGACATGGGTGAAGATGCGCTGGGCACGAGGGGCATTTCCTCGATGAAGCGAGTGGACAGGTCTGCACATAGGAAGCCCAATGGACGTGCACAATGTCCTAGGAGCGATCGTGCTCAAGCTCCATGCCCAGGAAGACTTGGGAAGACCCGAGATCCTTCATCTGGTGGGTAGTGTGCAGCAGGTCCTTGACACGCTGGATGGCACCCATGTCAGGCGACGCAACGAGGAGGTCGTTGACGTAGACCAGGACAACGGCGAGGGTCTGGCCTCGAGGGCTGACAAACAGTGCAAGGTCAGCGGTGCTTTGCTGAAGGCCGTCGCGAAGGAGCGTGCTGCTGATCTCCTGGTTCTAGCACCGGGGCGACTGCTTAAGGCTGTAGAGGGCCTTTCACATCTGCCAGACTCTCCCAGTACCATCGTCGAAGCGTGGAGGCTGCACCATGTAGAGCTCCTCACCCTCTAGTGAACCATGGAGGAAGGCGTTACTCACGTCCATCTGATGCAGCTCCTATCCATGCTAGGCAACCAGGCTGAAGAGCGCCCGGCTCGTGGAGAATCAGCCAACTTGGGAAAAAATCTGGTCTTAATTGACCTCAGGGACCTGAGCAAACCCCTTCGCTGTGAGGGGGGTCTTGTACTTGTCCAAGGAACTGTCGAACCTCCATTTGCGCTGAAAGACCCACTTGGCACCGATGGCCTTCAATCCTGGAGGGAGGTCGACGAGGTCATACACGTGGTGCTGTTGGATAGCAGCGAGCTCGTCAGCGCAGTCAGCATCCCAGTGTGCGGCCTCAAAGGAGGCTTGAGCCTCGCGTAGGGTGGCTGGTCCTCCGGCATGCTATGGAGCGGAGTGAGAGAGCGTGTGCATCTCGAGCTCCAGGTGGGATGCGTGCGAGTGCAGCCACGACAACATGCCGATGCTCGTGATGAAGCATGGCGTAGCCCAATGTAGAGCCAGGATGAAGATCTGCAATGATAGCCAAAGTGGTCAGGCAGAGGGCCTTAGTGCCAAGGTCTCCACTAACGACCGTAGGAGTGGAAGAAACACGTGACGTGACAAGGGGCCAAGATGCCACTGGGCGAGGTGCTGCGGTCTGCACCTTCACTGATGGTCTGGGTTGGAGGCTGGCGCTTGGTCCATGCGTGTAGTGCAGCAGGGTGGGAGATGGCACCGAGTCTGATGGGCCGATGGAGGCGGACGAGGTTGCTGGCCCAGAGGGACCAGCGGACGCGACTGGGGTTCCTGGCCCGGAGGGGCCAGCGGACCCGACTGGGGTCGCCAGCCCGGAGGGGTCGGCGGGCGCGACTGGGGCAGCTTGCTTGGAAGGACCAGTGGACGCGACTGGGGCGGCTGGCCCAGAGGGACCAGTGGACACGACTTGGGTGGCTAGCCCGGAGGGACTAGTGGACGCGATTGGGACAACCGGCCCGGAGGGGCCAACGGGCGCAACTAGGGCTGCAGGCTCGGAATGGTCAGCGGGAGCAACTGGGGCTGCTGGCTTGGAGGGGCCAACGGGGGCAATTGAGGCTGCTAGCTTGGAGGGGTTAGTGGGCGAGACTGGGGTTCCTGGCCCGGAGGGGCCAGCGGACCCGACTGGGGTCGCCAGCCCGGAGGGGTCGGCGGGCGCGACTGGGGCAGCTTGCTTGGAAGGACCAGTGGACGCGACTGGGGCGGCTGGCCCAGAGGGACCAGTGGACACGACTTGGGTGGCTAGCCCGGAGGGACTAGTGGACGCGATTGGGACAACCGGCCCGGAGGGGCCAACGGGCGCAACTAGGGCTGCAGGCTCGGAATGGTCAGTGGGAGCAACTGGGGCTGCTGGCTTGGAGGGGCCAACGGGGGCAATTGAGGCTGCTAGCTTGGAGGGGTTAGTGGGCGAGACTGGGGCTGCTGGCTCGGAGGGGCCAGCGGGCCCGACGGGGACTGCTGGCTTGGAGGGACGAAGTGATGTGCCTCCCGGAAGCAACAGGACGGAGGATGGACTCACCACTCCCCCACACGACAGGAGGGACACCTAAGAGCCGGAGTAAACAAGATCGCGCGGAAACAACTCCTCAAAGAAGAGGGCATCGCGGTACTGGACGATGCACTGGCGGGAGGGATCCCAGAAGCGCCAATCCCTGGACTGACGAGAGACACCAAGAAAGGTGCAAGGACACACGCAAAGGGCGAGCTTGTCGCCCTACTACGGGACGGACAGCCACACAATGGCCACGCAGCCCCAGACGTGAGCAAGGCGGAGGTCGGCTTGTTGAATGACTGCACCAGTGCTGGTACGGCATGGACTGGCAGGGAAGGGGTCCGTAGGGAATCCGGTTCCAGACCCACGTCATGTAGGCCATGGCATCAAAATAGAAGCCATCGGAGAGGCCAGACTCAACCCGCATGGTGCGGACGGCGTAAGCCATGGTACGATTCCACCGCTTAGAGACGTCGTTCCGGGCGGGCGTGTAGGGCGCGGGAATCTCGTGATAGATACCGCGGGAGGTGAGGAAAGTCGTGGTCTCGCCCATGTACTCACCACCGCAATCAAAGCAAAAGCAGCAAGTAGATCAACCACACTCATACTACGCAAGGACAATCCAGTCCTGAATGGCACGGGGGACATCGCTTTTCTATCAAAGGCAGAAGACCCAGCGGTAGCAAGAGTAGTCGTCCGTGAGGGTGCAGACATAACACCCATTCTCTCTGACAGGCTCGGTAGGGAGAGTACACATGACATCAAAATAGACCAAGTCTAGAAGGGCAGGTGCACGCGAAGAGGACAAAGGGTATGTGGACCGGTGCATCTTGCCCTGAGCGCAATCAGTACACTCTGTGGGGCACGAGAGAGGGAAAGTCTCCAGGTCAAGGCCCTTGGCCGGCTGGGTGCGGAGCATGCTGTCTACGGCAGCAGAGTGGACGTGGCAAAGGCGGCGATGAAAGAGTCAGGTGTGCTGTGGAGAGAGCGTGTTGGTGACAAACACATGGCCCGTGGCGGCCAAAGAGGAGGGGACAGAAGGAGAGGAGGACAGACGAGGTACGTTCCACAGGTTGCCACGGGCGGTGGTGTGCAAAACGACAAGATTGGACGTACGCAACAACACAGTGCCAACACCACACGAGTGCACAACGGCCATGCTCATGTGGTCAAGGGCAATAACGGACAGAAGGCTGAGCTCAAGACCTGGGACAAAGAGGACATTGGTCAAGAAGATATCACTGGCAGTACCACAGAAATGAACGACGCCGACACCACAGACAGGTAACACCTGTTCGGAGCCTGTCCGGACCTCGGAGACATTGCCAATAGGACTAAGCATACTGAAGGCCTCGCAAGAGGCCGTCATGTGGTATGTGGCTCCAGAGACGATGATCCAGGTCTTGGCAGGGTTCTGGATCGGTGTCGCCAGATCACTATCAATCACATGGCAGCAAGCAAGAGATGCAGACGCGGTGGAAGGGGGCGCGATCAGAGACTGCCAATCATCAAGCCACACGACGTCGTCACAAAAAGGGGCAGAGGAGATCACAGGGGATGGCGAGACAGACGAGGAAGTAGGACACGACCACAGCTCAAGCTCATTCATGTAGGGCAATGGGGGCGAGCAGGAGGTGATGCAACTCGCACTTCCCTGGGGGAGATGGCGAGGCAGGCCGAGCTGAAGCGCAATGAATTGCTCCAGCTGACGCTCGCGTGTGGATGGCCCGGAAGTGTAGACTGAGTGCAGAGCGATGGCGCCGGAGCCCGAATAGAGGGAGGACTATCCTGGTGTAGGGTATGGAGGCGCCGATGGCTGCGGATGATACTGCTGAGGAGCTGGCGTCGGCGGGACCGGTGTCGCTGTCGGAGGAGTGGAGCCGCTGGTCGGGGTCAAGGCGTCAGGGGTGGCAATAGCTACGGTGGAAGAGGCAAGACAGCGCTCCCGTTGGCAACGCATGGTGGTGATGATGCGTGCCTTGTCTGTTGGCAGCAGGTACGTGTACCACCCGTGCCCTGGCTGGCCACAATTGTGGCAAACCGAGCCACTACTGAACCCAGTCGAGAGCTGTTGCTACTTCTGCTGCTGCTGACCCTTGCCCTTCTTGCTCCAGCACTTCTTCTTCCCCGGCAATGAGGAGCTGGTGGAGGAAGAAGCGGTTGCACGGAAAGCGACTGCCACGGAAGCGATGGCAAGGGAGGCGAGGGCCTCTGTGCGTTCGAGACGGGACTCCAGGTGAGCTTCCTTTATCCTGAGGAAGCTGAGCTCTCAGATGCGAAAGCTGAGCTCCCAGCTCCAGAACTGTTTGCCATTGGTGCTGAGTCCGCTCTGCCCCAGGTAATGCGTGGTAGCGGACACAGCCAGGCTGGTGTGTCCAAGAGGAAAGAATGACAGAGGGGCACTGGTTGCAGTCTGTGAGGCCAGTGGATGCAGTGCTTCAAGCTGTTGCATCAGGGCGGCGAGCTGTTGCTGAATGGTAGTCAGGGGGTCAAAGGTGCCAGCACCGACGCCTGTGGACTGTTGCTGCTACTATTACTGCTGCTGCTCCTGTTGTAGTTGCAGCTGCTAATATTCCTAGTCCTGCTGATACTGTTGCTGCTGCTACAAGAAACAGGGGAGGGTACCCCCCTTGGAGGTCCCCCAAACGGAGATGGACCCCTCCTCACTAGGGCTGTTAGCCATGGTTTTGGTGCCCCCTTCTCTTTGTTTTTTTTTGTGTGTTTTGTGTGTTGCTAAAGTCAGCAGTGACGTCAGCCTAGGACGGCTGGCGTCAACAGCTGTTGCGATGTTATTTGCTACTGCTGCTGCGATGAAGTTTCTTCCCCACCCTTCTACCCCCTTTTTTGTTGATGACATGAGCAGTGACATCAGCAAGGACGTTAGAGGCTGGATGTTGATGTCAGCAGTGGCCGTGGTGAGGGCCGCTATTGCATAGCTGTAGCGACTGCTAATATTGATGCCACTGCTGTTGTCATTGCTGTCGCTTCCGCTACTTGTCGTTGCTGCTGTTGCTATTGTTCCTACTGCAATTGTTGCTGTTGCGGCTACTGTGGCAGCAGCAACTACAGCTGCCAGTACTACTAGTGCTGTTGTTGCTGCTGTTGCAGCTGCTGCTACTACTGCTGCTGCTACTGTTGTTGCGACTACTGTGGTAGCAGCAACTGCTGCTGCTATTACTGTTGCTGTTGTAGGAGCAGCTGCTACCGCTGTTGTTGCTACTACACCCTACTACGGGTGTTGTGGCTGCCGTAGTAGCTATGGCTGCTGCTACTAGGGTGGGGGAGTTTTTTGTTAGCTCCTCTTTTGTTCCTTCTTCCTTCTCGTCTGGTCCAGCGAGCTTCGCTGCTCGCTGTGGACAACGAGCTGCGAGCAGCGAGCTCGCTGCTTGTTTCCAGCAGCTGGCTGCTCGGAGCGAGGAGTGGGCTTGTTGTTTGCAGCCCGCTGCTCGTAGCGTGCTGCGGGCTGCGAGCAGCACTAGCTGCTGCTGGCTGCTACCGGCTACTGCTACAGTGAGTTGCTGCTGCTGCTTGTTGTTGCTTGCTGTTGCAGCTGCTGGATCTTGCTGCTACTACTGTTCACTAGTGCTGGTGCTGCTCGCTCCAGCTACTACTGCTGCTGTGAGCTGTTGCTGCTGGCCGCCATTGATGCTTGCTGCTCTGGGCTGCTGCTACTGGTGCAAGCTGCTACAAGCTGCTGCTGCTGCCGGCTGCTGCTGCTGTTGCTGCGAGCTACTGCAAGTTGCTGTTGCTGTCGGCTGCTGTTGCTGCCGGCTGCTGCTACTGCATGCGACTACTGCTGGCTGCTGCTGCAACTGCTTGCTGTAGTTGCCTGCTGCTGCTGCTCCAGGCTACTGCTGCTGCTCGCTGGTGCCAGTCACTACACCTAGGTGACGTTGCCGCGTGTGTTGTTGCCTGCAGGTGTCAGACACGACCTGCCGCTCACCTCCTCGCGTCACGCATGGAGGTCAGTGCTGCAAAAAAAAATCTAGCAGCATCTCCCCAGGTCTAGTGGCCGTGGGAAAAAATCTCATGCCGCCATCAGGCGTATCAATGCTGCTGGAAAAAACCCGGCAGCATTTCCCCTGCACCGGCACGTATGGGGGTCCCCCGGCGTTGTCTGGCACTTGTACACCAGTCTTGTGCTGCTGCTGCTATGCTATGGCTGTGATACCAAAAAGTAAAACTAGGCAGCACGTTGGGGCAGCAGCATTATTGATGCAGCGTACGGGCTTCCACGCTAATTGCTTAATTCTGCTGCCCCCTCAGTCTGCTGCTCTAGAGACTATCTAGATGCTCGGGGTTTGTTACTCATAAATGTGTGTGCCAGTGTTAGCGCCAGAAAGCAGCTGAAAACTGAAAGTGAATGATTAGGAATGAAGAATGAGTAACAATGGGAGACCCCTCCAAGTTCTAGCTCCCCCCCACTAGTGTAGAACTTATTACTCAGCTAACTGGCCAATCAGAAAATAGTCCTAGACCTATTTCTAGGTGAGCCCTGCCAGACGCCCGATAGCCCGAAACCCGGGCGTTGTCCGTTTTGCCTGAAAACTAGACCATTCCATGATACCAAAGCTGTGAACGCAGTCGTGCGGTCAGAATCAGCTAGAAAATTAGCAGCAAAGAGTTATGGCTGCCCAAGCCCTGGTAGTGCCTACGACGGTCCACGATGCCAAACAGTGCCACGCGGTAAGAGACGCGAACCCTAGGCAGAGCATGATGCTGCAAACGTGATGGCACAGACAGAACCAGCGCTAGGAGCATGCAGACAGCATCTGCGGTGGAAGTGATCGCCGGCAGCCTGACCGCCGAGGAAACCTGCCGATGGAGCTGAGCACGTCGCGGGAGGAAGGAGGCTCCAACAAACTGCGAGTAGGCCTCAGTGTGCGACGACTCCACCGGACGACACTCCTGCAGTGTCGAGTCTCGCCGTCACTCATCTACACGCTGATGTACACAAGGCGGGAGGACACAACGAAGAACAATGAGAGATGCGCAAAAACCAACACTCCGTGTCTTCGTCTACTTGAACGGGAGGCGGAGGAGGGTCATCTCTGCCAGGAAAGTACTCTCCGGGTACTCGGTAGCGCTTGAGTCTGTTGACATGGAATACCGGATGAATATGCATAGTGTCGGGGAGTTTTAGTCACGCAACCACCGGGGTTTGCATGCGTTCGATCTTAAACAGTCCCAACCATGGTGGTTTGAGCTTCGAACGTTCAGATCCTCGAAGCTTGATGTTCGCCAACATGAGGAGGACTCAATTGCCTGCAATGAAGATGTTGCTGCTCCGATGTTGATCAGCCGCTCTCTTCATCACTGGTTGAGTCTTCGTGAGGGTCTGTTGTGTTTCCTCCCAGATGGTGGTGAAGTCGCGTCATTGAACGTCGACTGATGGAATATTGCTGCGGCTTTGTAGTCCGGCAGGTGTGGCGTGAAATTTTCCATGTACCGCTTTAAATGGAGTTTTACCTGTTACGGTGGAAACTGCCAAATTATATGTGATTTTGGCGGTCAGGAGTTTTTATCCCCAATCCGTCCCATGAGGTTTGCATAGTGTTCGGAGCAATTGTTCGAGCTTCTGATTTATTTGCTCGGTTTGACCATAAATTTGAGGATGAAACACCATCGAGAGTTGAACTCTACTTCCGTAGTGAGTCATCAGTTCGCGTAAAAAACGGCTGGTAAATCGATTGTCTCTGTTGCTCATGATGGTTCTGGGCACGCCGTGTAGCCGTACGATGTTGTTTAGAAACAGTCATGCTGTTTCATTGGCGGTGACGGTGGTCGTTGTCAGGATGAAATCGGACATTTTGGAAAACCTGT
Organism: Penium margaritaceum; assembly: GCA_023375785.1. Taxonomy (NCBI): domain Eukaryota; kingdom Viridiplantae; phylum Streptophyta; class Zygnematophyceae; order Desmidiales; family Peniaceae; genus Penium; species Penium margaritaceum. Next base: position 164,804 of record SZWC01001898.1, read on the forward strand.
CGACAACCACGAGGATGGCATCATATCTTTCGGGTGTGATCGGTAATCCGGTGAAAAAGTCCATGGAGATGTCTGCCCGTGATTCCGTCGGAACAGGGAGTGGTTGTAGAAGTTTGGGTGGCCTCGTGCGACGAGATTTCTGTCGCTGACAGGTGTCGCAAGTTTTGCAGAAGTTGGCCACATTGGATTGCATTTTGTCCCACCAGTAGTTTTTTGTCAGCTTTTTCTGCGTCCTCTCTGAAGTGTCCACCTGGACCTGTGTCGTGGCATTCTTCGCGTAGCATGTGTCAAAGTTCGTCGTTCCGGGGTATGACCACCTGGCAAGTGAAGTGGTTTCGCCAATAATGTGCGTCGAATCAGAACTTAGTTTTATCATATCCGCCATGCTGATAATAGCCTTGTGCAAAAAGTTGCTCGAGGTAGGGGTGTTGCTGCAGTTGTAGGGTTGCCACGTCGGCTGTTAAATCTGGTCGGCGGCTGAGTGCGTCCGCCAGATTGAATTTTCCTGGTCGGTACTCGATTTTGTAGTTGAACCCGGATTCAAGGAATTCCATCCATCAGGTTTGACGTCGGTTGAGATTCTGCTGCGTCTTCAAATCTTTAAATGCGCAGTGGTCGGTGCGCACGATGCTTCGGCGACACTCCAGGTAACATCGCCACATCTTGAATGCGTGCACAATGCCAGCATCTCCTTTTCGTGGACCGCGTAGTCGAGTTCCGGTCCTCGCAGTTTTCGAGACATGTAGGCGACTGGTTTTTCATCGATGCAATTTTCTTGTAGAAGAATCACGCCAATGGCTCGGTCTGATGCGACCGTAGCCATGACATAGTCGATCGTTGGATCGGCTAATTGTAGGGCTGGCGCCAAGGTTAGAGCGTTCTGCAAAGCGGTGAACGCTTCTTGTTCGCTGTCTCCCCACCGCCACTTGTTTTCTTTTTGAGTGAGGTCGGAAAGAGACACTGACACTCGCGAGTAATCCCTCACGACTTGCCGGTAGCAAGTGCAGAATCCGAGAAATACTTGAAATTCTCAAACCTTGGTCGGCGTCGGCCAATCAGCGGCTGCTGCCACTTTTTTCGGATCCATGGTGATCCGTCCACCGTTGATCACGTGACCCAAAAACTCGATCGAACGACGAACGAAGTCGCATTTCAAGATTTTTCTGAAAAACGTCTCTCTTTGTAAAACTTCGAGAACTTTTGGGAGGTGTCCATCGTGCTCACCTTGGGTGCGGCTGTACACCATGATGCCGTCGAGGTATACCATGAAAAAAAATCATGGTACGGACGGAAAGTTTGGTTCATTGCCGCCATGAATGTTGCTTGGTTATTTGTGTGTCCAAACGGCATGACCGTGAAGTCAAAGTGCTTGTAGCGAGTTTGGAATGCTGTTTTTCTGATGTTGGCGGCTGCCACGCATATCTGGTGATATCCGCTGTGCAAGTCGATTTTGCTAAAAAAAATGGGCTCCTCGAAGTTGGTTGAAAAGTTCAAATGCTCAAGGGAGAGGGTAGCGGTTCTTCATGGTAGCATCGTTCAACGCCCAATAATCCATGCACATGCACTTTTTAATGGTTTTCTTTTTGATAGATATTACAAATGCAGCGTATGGTGACGTGGAAGGGCGGATGAACCCCTGACCTAGCATTTCGTCGGGCTTCTTTTTCAGCTTGGTCAGCTCGGGATCGCTCATCCAATGGGCCCCTCGGATGGTAGGTCTGCTGCCTGGCTTCAGTTTGATGCGATGGTGGATGTTTTGCTGAGCAGGTAAGGTTTTTGGGAGTTCATCGGGGAAGACGTTTGCAAACTCTTCGATGAGTGGTGTGAACTCTTTGGGAACCATCGCGAACTTCGTCGAGGCCGATGAGGCTGATGAGGCCGTTGGTGAGTCAGTTGCTGCCACTGTCGCTTCTCCTATTGCCTCGAGATGTATGAGCCACACACGATCCCCCCTCTGTATAGAGTGCTTGGCCACGTTGAGCGGTATCGAGTGCACTGGTTGTCAGTTTTCGGCTTCTACGACTTCCTCTCTTGCTTCCACCTCTGCTGCTTTGGCTATCGGCTTCTGCCCTGCACGCAGAAGTTGTCATTTGGCACCGGCAATCTCCACGTAGACGTCGCCGCTGTTCTAGTCGACTTGCGGATTATGCCGATACAGGAGGTCTCGTCGGAGAATGATTTTTCGATCGCTCATTGGACAAGACTTGTAGACCGTTACATCCCGAAGATCTCCACTTGTACTCGTAGCGGTTCTTGGAGTCTCCGTATGTGTAGTTTCCCGTCGACGGGTTTTCCTTCAAACACTCCTGGGTTGGTCTACAAGTCCAACTTGCGAACCATGTCGTTGCTCACAAAACTATGTGAAGCTCCCCGATCCAATAGTGCTGGTACCATTGTGCGATTTTTGCATCCTTGAGCCTGAACTTTTAGCAGTATCCCCTGTTGGTCGTCTACGTACCCCTCAACGAACTTTGCGATATCAGAAATCCTCTTTGGCAATGTGGGCCATTCTAATGGGCGATGGTTTGGTGCAAATCTCTCCTCACGGACAAGAGTTGCGCCTTTTACTCCTACCCAGTGCCGTTTCCCACCTCATTTTTCTACGATTCCCCCCCTCCCCTTTTTGGCCTGTTGCATGCTCTGACAGTTTCGAGCGATGTGCCCAACTTTTCCAGAGTTGTACTAGGTTCTTGTCTATCTATGGTCGACGGTGTCTACTTCCATCGGAGTAAAAGAGTCCATCGGCTGGATTTTTTTATTTCCATGATGATTGTGGTTAGGAGGTTTCTAGCCATAAGATTCTTGGATCTAAGCTTTGTAGTCGGTGCTGTCGATCCTCTTGCTGCTGCGATCATCCGCGGCAAGTCCTTTTGGATACCAAAAAAATGATAGCTCACCGGATATCTCGCTTGAGGCCGGTGTTGTAGTGAAAACAGAGTTCGATGGGGGCGATGTCTGCTCCAGTGATGATCTCACAGAATCTTCGCGTGTACTCCTCCACAATGGACTGCTGACGTAGACGCTAGAGTCTGTACCGTGCGTCAGACCTTTTGTTCAGCCGTCCAAAGCGTGCGAGCATCGTGCGCAAGAATTTGCTCCATTCGGTTGGTGGCGTCAGCGCGTCTCGCCACTGCGGATTGATTTGCTCCAAGGGTAGAATGCTTGTGGTCGGTGATTTGAGACAGGCGCCGTGAGCCATTGATGTTGCTCCTCTGCTCTCCTGCTGCCATTGGATGGTCTTTAGGTCAGACCACCACCTTTACGTAGTGCTATGCAAAAGCACGGCCGCGAGGTCAAATTTTTTCTGATTGTCATTGACCCCAGCAGTGGTGAAGTACACCTCCAAAGTCGTCAGCGACATCCAAACCGTTGGCCCCCTTGAGTTGGCCAGATCGAACGATTCTGGTGGAGTTGGAAAAATTTTGGGTTGGCTCAAGAGTTGGGAGTTTTTCTCAACGAGCACTGCTTCACGCGCGCTTGTATTGCAAAGTGTTTCTATTGCAACGTTGAGCTGTTGGAGCAAGTGGCTGTTGATGCCCTCGAGCACGGAGATCCTGCTTGCCATTTCCTTGTTGATCCGCGCCTATCGTCATGTGCCACCTGTTGTCCCTGTTGTCGTTGTCGAGGCTGTTGGTAAGGGCGGTTGGTTCATCGCCGTCGAGTCCATGACCGGATTGGTTGCAGAAACCGTAAGGGTAGTCCCAGCTCCCGCAAAACCTGCCATGCCAGCGTTTGTTGTCGCTTCGGGGTTCGCGTGCATTGGCACGTTCTGCTCCTCCATCACCAAAGCCGGCGCCAAAGGCCCGCTGTTGTTCGTCAGTTGCGCTCGCTTGACTCACGTCATAGCCGCAAAGTCTGCAAATTCTTGACGTGCGAGATGCGCTAAAGACTTGTGCAAGGTAGTCTTCCAGATGGGTGAAGTAGTCAGATGCCTCTCCAGCACCACTACGCTCTGATGCCAAGTGTTACGCCGAACGGACTATAGATGGTGAACAGGTAGAAGTTGCGAGGCAAAACACGATTTAGAATACGGGACACTTGAGCAATTTTTAATCAGCGGTGAGAGTACCTCGATGACAAGTGTCAAAATGATCGAACATATATATACAAGCGATGAGTTAAGGATGAATCATAGTCAGGGGCGTAGGGTCGGATGTCGGGCGACGCATGCGGAGTCCGTCGTGAGTGGTCGGATTTGAGAAGGTCCGCCGAGAAGTCGGGGGTCTTCGAGAATCGACGGTGGAGATGCGCGATGCATCTTTTTGTAAACCTGGATTCATCGAGAGTTGTCAAGAAGTCGACCGAAAGGTCGTGATACTTCTGTTCATCGGTTCGGGAGGATGGTCGAAGCTGTCAGAAGGTTCGAGAATGTCCACTGGGGGCGGGACAGTTGGCCAGTTTGCCCTCGGCCGTCGGAGTGAATTTCGTGATTCTCGTGACGCGATGGGCTGTTTGTGTCATGACAAAAATGTCCACTTGCGACGAGTGAGTATCCAAGACATGTGCTGGGATGGACAACCCTAGTAGCCAGGCCAAGGGCATCAAGGCCCGTGGCTGGCTGCTGGGGAGGACGCTGCGCATCAGAGGCTACAGTGCACGTTTGAGCCGTGGATGGAGTCGGGTGAGAGGCTCCAGAGAAATCAGGTAGGGCATGAAGGTGCCCGCCACGGACAAAGGGTGAGATCGGTGGTAGAGGTGGTAATGGAGACACAGCCGAGAGGAAAGGTATCATGGGTACAAGGCCGGACTCTGGGGGCACTACCAATGAGACTGTGACAAGAGAGGGCGACGAGTGTGAGGACGATGACACATGAGAGAGGACAGGGGAGGACGGGGGGTCAATTACCGTAGTAACGAGAATAGTAGGCGGGGACAAAAAGGGCGTAGAGGATAACAAGGGCGATGATAATGGCACAAACAGAGGAGATGCGCAGGCCGACACAGGTGAGGTTCCCCCCCCTCCCTGCCAATGAAGTGAGGAGATGGAGGACGAGGAGGTATGACGCTCAAGATCACGGAGGAAGACTGACATAAAGAAAAGGGTTTCCCACAAACAAAACAAACAGATCAAACAGACACCACAGGTTCGAGGACAACAAAGTCACTACGTCGACAGGTCATGTGGTGAGTGGCACCGGAATCAAAGATCCAAGTACCACCGGAATCACGACTAGAGGACGTCACAATGTAACGGGCAATGGAACACTCCGCTGCAGACGGGTGCTCGGCAACAGAGGAGGGAGAACGATGAAGGGCACACAGGTGAGACTCAGAAATCCAATCTATACTGTCAAAAAAGGAATCACTAGGCAGCAGGTTGGGGCAGCAGCGTTGTTGATGCAGCGTGCGGGCTTCCACGCTCGTTGCTTAAGTCTGCTGCCCCCTCAGAAATGCGCGCGCCTGTGTTAGCACCAGAAAGCAGCTGAAAACTGAAAGTGACTGATCAGGAATGAAGAATGAGCAACAATGGGAGACCCCTCCAAGTTCTAGCTCCCCCCCAGATCTGTAGAGTTTGTTACTCAGCCAAGCAGCCAATCAGAAAATAGACCTAGACCTATTTTTTGGTAGACAGTGTTTCTCGGTGAGCCCTGTCAGACGACCGACAGCCCAACACCCGGGCGTCGTCCGTTTTGCCTGAAAACTGGATCATACCATAATACTGATGCTGCAAACGCAGTCGTGTGGTCAGAAACAGCTAGAAAAATAGCAGCAAAGAGTTATGGCTGCCTGAACCCAGGCAGTGTCTACAATGGTCCATGATGCCAAACAGTGCCACGCAATATGAGACATGGACCCTAGGCAGAGCATGATGCTGCAGACGCAACGGTACAGTCAGCTCCAGTGCTTGACGCATATAGACAGCATCTGCGGTGGCAGTGACTGCCGACGGCCCGATCGCCGAGGAGGCCTGCCGATGGAGCTGAGCACGTCGCCGGAGAGAGGAGGCTCCAACGAACTGCGAGTAGGCCTCAACGAGCGTCGACTCCACCGGACGATACTCCGGCAGTGTTGAGTCTCGCCGTCAGTCATCTGCATGCCGATGTACACAAGCCGGGAGGACACAACAGAGCACAATGAGGGTGTGCAAAAACCAACAATCAGGCCCATCATAATCACATGCTTGCTGTGCTCCCCCACACGAGTCATCACGAGATACAAGAATAGACGAACAAACATTCTGAACCATCCGACTGAGACGACACACTCTCACCTCCCTGAGAGAAAAGCGCCAAGAGATGACAGAGCTCGGCGATGGTGCGGTCATGGGGGTCTGGGTCCCTGCTGCTCACCGGTGGGGAAGCGAGAACTATTGCAGTCATAGTCGCTGTGGGACGAGAGGCTGTGCTGCTTGACGCAGACCGCTGTGCGTGTGCAGCCTAAAGACCACGAGTGATCCGCGTCCAGTCGAGCGGTTGCTGGCACTTGGTGTAGCAGTGAGCACCTCCATAGTTATAGCAGTGAACTGTACGTCCACTGCTACAGCCGGATAACTGTTGCTGGCTCGAGCCACACTTAGTTTTGCCCTTCTTCCCTTGTCTCTGGGTAGCCGGGGTGGAAGGGGAAGAGGAGAGCATGCCAGAGGATGCAAAAAGGAACTGCGAGAGAGGCGTCGGTGATGCAATCACCGGTGTAGCAAGTGAACTCTCCTGATGGACGATATCTGCCTCACGGGCTGATGCGCCCAAGGAAGAAGCTGAAGGGATGTGGAAAAGGGCTCAAGATCAGCGTCGCTGTACCCTGAGAAGATGTCGGCATGCTCAAGAAAAACTTCGATCATGAGTATCCGAAGCGCCCACAAATGTGTATCTCCTAAGGTCCCAAGGCGCGTGTAGATGCGCATGGCGCACCTCTAGTAACTGGCTGCGGGCTTGGCACGTCCCTGCCAAAGGGAGTGGAAGGCGCGGATGTGAGCCGCATGGGTGGCGTGCGTCTCTACACCAAGCAGGGACAATGCCAGCTCCCAGCCCCGACGTGGGTCAGCACCCACACTTGTGCCGGCCTCTCCACGAAAGGGGCAAAAATCCACGACAGGTTGGGACGCATGGCGTAAAGGAGTCCGCACATCGCCCGAGGCGCTGTCAGCACCTGAGCACGATCCGTATCTTGGTACTGACTATGGTAGTAGGGCCAAACCCCCTCTGAAGTGGCCCAGACCTGGAAGAGGGTCTCCCAGCAGTCAAAGCCATCCTCGCTGACATATTGTGGGGGCGGTGTCTCAAAGTCCCTTGCCGCTCCATAGGGAGTGCAACCACAGGATGTGCAAGACGAGGGATGGGGAAGACACCGGGACAAGGAAATTCACCGAGGTAGGGCTCACGCGAGGATCGGATCTTCGGGAATAGGGAACCGTACCACGTCTGCAGCTGGCGGAGACACTCATGAAGTATCCAAATCTCCCTCTCGGGATTGTCATCCTCCATGCCTGACATGTCAGGTCCTCCTCCAAAGGATCAAGAAGTGGCGGGTCTTATCATGCCGCTCTCCTCAGTGTAGATGCTGACTGTTGTGTAGAAGGTGTGACACCGCCGAACCCCCCGGAGGTCTGTTGTGGGGCCGTGGATTGACTCCGAAGAAGATCAGTGAGGATGCGGATGGCATCGGTCTGCTGCTGCTCTAGGCAACGTATCTCATCCCGCTGACTCCGCAGGTCCTCAATAACCTGCTAGCGTGGACTCAGGACCCTCGAGGAGGAGGAGGAGGAGGAGGAGGAGGAGGAGGAGGAGGTATCAGTTGGTCCTTTGTCCTTGTCACCAGTTGGAGCCATGTGAGCGCTCAGTATGGTTTCGAACGTAAAAAATGCTCCGAACAAGAAACCGACAGGGTTTCTCCAGGGGTTGAAACGTTCAGAAAAGATGATGTTTTGACCACGAAATTGCTGATGTCAGCACAACCAATGATGACATCAGCGTTTTTACGCTGGCGTATTTTTCGCCTTTGGGATTACATAGTAACCCTTTGTTTTATTACTTTTGAGTGTTTGTGCTGCAAGAAAATTGTGATTGGTGGATCGGTCATTTTTTTGACATACCCGCCAATCAAGGTGCAAGAATTCACAGGACTGTATGCCCCCCCACGTTTGTGGATGCCCTGCCTTGGTTGGCCCGGAAGAAAAAGATCACAGACATCGACCTAGACGTCCGGACAAACCCCGGATAGTACCAAATCAACAGTCCGACGCAAGAGCAAAAGGGTAAGGACTACGTTGGGTTGGGTCCAAGCTTGGCCTCGCCCTGTCCTATTTCACGGACCTGGTCTTCATGGCAATCTCTTGAGACTCGTGAACCCGGCTTCAAACAGGGCCAAATGCAATTGAAAGAAAAGAATTTCAACCACCGTCATAGAAGAAGGTAAATAGATTGAATAATGTCTATCATTACGTCATCTTATTTTTCATAACATAATGAAAAATTTAGAATTCATCCAAGTTTGTCAAAGGTTTTTTTTGGTGAACTTCATAATAGATGTGTGAAACTAGCATGTTCACAATAGAAGAAAAAAAAATCTCATTAACATAAACTTATCATGAAAAAAAAATCATGAAAAAAGATAAGACATGCCTTTTGAGAATCTTCATCAATATGTTGGTGAATTGTTATACATAAAACTGTTTTGTCAAGTGCATTCGTTCAGTTTTGGGATTCTTCTACAGCTTTTACATCCACACAAGCTCGAATAAATCCAGCATAGCTTGAGGTAATTTAGGAAGAGTTTTCCCAAATGATGCACAATGTTTAAGAGCACACATGGGCGAACCAAAAGAAATAGTTTGAACGGATGCGGGTGACATTTTGGCAGTCCATTTACAACAATTTTTTGCTTCCACGGACGAGGTAAAGTCTCATGGCAAACCTTCCATTATGTGGTCCAGATTATGGGCAATTATTTCAGATGCTAATCTGATAACTATGCACGCTTTGCGTGCAACACCTGCCTCTTTTTTTTTTTTCTTTGGTGGAGTTCACGCGAACTTCGCGTGGCCGGTGGGGGTGACCTCATCGCCCCCTACTTGCGGCTGCGTAGGGGTTGCACAGGCCTACGCAGTGCCACGCAGGCCTGCACAGTCTTAGCGCAACTGTACAATGGTGCTGCTATTGCTGCTGTTGCTACAGCAGCTGCAATGCTGCTGCTGCTGTCGCTGCCACTGCTGTGCTACTGCTGCTGCTAGCGACTGCTGATGTCACCGGTGCTACGAGCTGCAGCCGCCGCAACGTGCTGCTAGTGCTCGCAGCCGCCGCCGCAAGCTGCTTTTACGAGCTGCTATTCCCTTTTTTTTCTTGTGTACAGGCTGGCAGCCAGATACGGCTGCTGCTGCCACCCGGTGCTGCTGCGAGAAGATGCACGGAAGCTTCCTAGCGACACAGCTGCCGACTAGGCGTCAGTGCTTGGTCAGGCGGTGACGACAGTCACAGGTCGTGCACACAACGGCAAGGGTCTGGCTAGGAGACACAAGGCAAAGTGTCAGAATGCTTAATAGAATTTGCAGAGAGGAATGACAAATGACAGGTCCATGGCATAATTACCTACCGCGGCGCATGGCGAGTGTCGCACGCGGCAGTGCAAGATCTGTCCTAAAACTGGCCCAAAACCACTGTTTTGGCCGTAACTCTACGCTGACATGTCAGAACGCTACGCCGTCTGAACCTAGACGTGCTGGATCACAAGCTGGAAGCTATGACTAGTCACATGCATGCATCCGGCATCAAACAGTGGAAACACAATGGAAAACATGCAAATCGGGCCCACGGCCAGTCCATCGATAAACTCTTGCGGCTGCAGAAAAACTGTAGAAGGTCCCGGGTAGCGTCCAGAGCTCTTGAACGGTCGTCGGTCAGCTCCAAGCTGGTAGTCTGCCACCAGATGACGCACCGGTACCACCAGGGTCCGTATCAAGGATCTGCATGAGTGTGGACACGGCCGAGTGGTCATCGAAAACTGTACAGGTCGACAGGAACGTCACAAATCACAATACCCCCCCATGATCCGATGGTATGCATGTCCATACAAGTGCAACACTGAGACGAATACAACAACAAGTGCAACGACAGATGTTACATGGACAGAGACACACCCCACAACCAACCACTTTCAGGCAATGGGCGAAGCCCAAGAGAAAGAATGGCCACCAGGAACTTTCCGCGTCCTAGTGCCTTCGTCAAGAAGTCAGCACGCTGCATGTCAGTGCCAATCCAAATGACGGAGATCACGTGTCGCTCCACCAGATCACGCATGAAGTGATGCTCAACCATAATGTGCTTTGTGCAAGCATGAAAGAAACCAGAATTCTCCACAATGGCAAAAGCACTCTGGTTGTCGCAACGAAGCACAATGGCAGGTACTCACTGACCCAGCTCAAGGCACAGGTGCTGCAGCCATACCGCCTCAGCAGCCCCTACACCCAGAGCAACATACTTTGCCTCTGATGAGCTATGTGTACTACAGCCTTGCTTCCCACTACGCCACGACACAATGTTACCACCGAACAGGAACACGTAGCCGGTGCGAGTGCGTCCATCTGTGCTCCAAGCCCAGTCGCAGGCAGTGTAGCCGTTAAGGACCATCAAACACTACGGCAAAAGCAGAGTCCAAGGTACGGTGCGGAGACCACTTACCACACCACTTGCACAGCCGCGTGAAGGGCTCTAGCGTGTGGAGCCTGCAAAAAGTAGGAAAGGAGGTTGACGGCAAAGGCGATGTCAGGACGTTTGGTAGTGGCCAAGTACATCAAAGATCCGATGAGATGGAGGTACAAGGTCACATCCATTGTCTCCCCCAGTTGTGTGGGATCGTCCATCTTCAGGGCATCCTACCCGTCTGGCATGAGAGGTGCGGAAGCCATGGGCACTGCGTCGAGGAGGTCAATGAAGCGCTCCCCCACAGCACGTGCATATTGGGCCTGGTATAGTAGTAGAGTATGACGTCTGCGGTCTCGCACGATCTCCAGCTGCAGGACCAAGGTCCTTCATATTGTAGTCAATCTGGAGGACAACCTTGGCCTCCTTCACGACCTCCAGTGAAGGAGACGCTATCAGAAGGCCGTCGACATAGACCAGGATGGCGGTGAACCGCTAAGGCGTCCGTCGGACAAAGAGAGAGGGATCCGCCTCGCTCCGTACATATCACACACGAGTCAGGGTGCCTGTGATCTCTTGGTTCCAACACCAAGGAGACTACTTGAGGCCCTACAAGGACTTGCCCAAGCGCCACACCTTGTCACCATCCTCAAAGCCAGGCGGCTGAGCCACGTAAATCTCCTCATCCAGAGAGCCATGGAGGAACACATTGTTCATATCCATCTGCTACAGTTCCCAGTCATGCTGAGCCATTACACCAAACAGAGCTCGAGCTAAGGTCATGCGGCCGACAGGGACAAAGGTGTCAGTGTAATCGATGCCCTCAATCTCAATGTACCCCTTGACGACCAAGCGAGTCTTGTGGTGTTCCAGTGAGCCATTCGGCTTCACCTTCTTACAAAAGACCCACTTAACCTGAATAGCCTTCCTCCCAGGTGGAAGGTCGACTAGCTCGTAAACTCCATGCTCTCGGATGACGTGAAGCTCATCCTTGCATGCAGCATGCCATGTGTCAGCATCCTATTTTGAGAGATCTTCCCTCATTGTGTCAGGGTCAGGCGCCATAGAGGGAGAGTTGTGCGTGGTAAGAGCGCATGCCTCAGGGCTAGGTTTGACGACCACAAGATCGGCTGCTGCATCACAAGCGATATGAAACTTGTGAGTGACAAGATCATGCCCTACGGGATGCACTGGATGTACCTCTCTATGCTCAGTGCGGACACTCGGGCCTAGGGCCTTTGTGCCGGGATCACCACTTGCAATGCTACGAGTGGAGCGCCTGGGTGCAGGACCACACACTCGCTGAGCTCCGGAGTCCAATGGTCAAAGACGACCGCCAGGCTCACAGGAGTAACCTGGGCTTGAGGGGCACACCTCATGCTCAGGGACAAGCACGATCGTAGCTGGGGAGGGCTGAGGTAAGGGAGCTGGTGATGCCGTGCGAGGAGATGCCTGTGTGGAAGACACGGGGCTCGGTGCGACAGGTTGAGCAGGTGAGGCAGGGCCGCGCACAGATGTAGGAGTGCCGATGGACACAAGTATGGTCACAGGAGAACGCATAGGTACAGGATCATGGATACCTATGGGGTGTGAGGGAACAGGGGCAGAAGCCGGCGGTGCTGTAGAGGTCTCTGAGCCGACAACGATGATCGCTGGGTCATGAAGTGCCGGAGACCGCGAAGTGGAGGGAGCTCAAATGGACACATATGCCAGGCTAGAGTTACTCGCAATCGGAGAATCCCCCATCCGTCAAGAAACCTCACACATAGGAACGTACATGACAGACAGCGGTGTAATCGATGTCAGATCATGGTAGGTGAGGGACTCAAAGAAGAGTGCGTCACGGGACTCAACAATGCAACGACAAGCAGGGTCCGAAAAGCGCTAGGCCTTCAATCGTGGGGAGATGCCTATGAAGGTACACAAGCGACCCCGCGGTGAGACCTTCGATCCCTGCTGGTCCTCAGTGTACCACACACAAGCCAAGGATCCCCAGACGTGAGCAAGGCGTAGATCAGCACGGTGGCCAAACCAGAGCTCATACGGTGTGACATAGTCTGGAAGAGGACCGTGCAGGAGGCGGTTCTAGACCCAAGTCATATAGGCGAATCCTTCAAAAGCGAAGGACTCCGAGAGACCACACTCGGACCGCATAGCTCAAACCGCATCCTCCATTGTGTGTTTCCAGTGCTAAGAAACACCGTTTTGCTGAGGAATAGAAGGGCGGAGACGTGGTGAGGAATCCCGTGCTCGGCGAAGAAGCTATCCATCTTGCCAAGGAACGCGCCGCCGCGATCTGAGCAGAAGGTATGTAGCGTGTGGCGGGACTGACGCTAAGCCATCACTAGCCAGAGGCGAACCGCAAGAGTGGCATCATTCTTCTGGCGTAGGCTGTAGAACAACCTCATCCGGGTGAAGTTTTCCTTCAGGGTCAAGACGTATCGACCCCGATCGGACAGAGACTTGACAGGAAGAGGACCAAGGAGGTCCGAATGGACTTACTCAAGAGGGCAAAGTGCGTGAGAATGGGAGTCACGGTAGGTGCAACGATGCATCTGACCCTGAGCACAGAAGAGACAGTCGGTCTTGGACGGCTTCTCAAAAGAAGCCGCGTCAAGACCGAGGGCGGGTTGTGTCCGAATGAACTTTGACATAGTGTCCGAGCCTACATGACACAGACGACGATGAAGCAATCGCTGGTGCTCAGGAGACATAATGCTAGTGACAAGAACACGAGCTGAAGGGGAGGGGGAGCAAGGAGTAGAAGTTTGAGAGACACGATACAGGTCATCCACAAGAGAGGCATGAAGAACAATGCTACGAGTGTCAATGGCAGTCACAGTCACGGATTCTGCAGTGTGCTCCACAGAGAGTCCCATCAGTGTGAAGGCACGGAAAGAAAGCAAACTGAGCTCAAGGTCAGGCAAAAACAACACCTCGAAAAGATACAGGGGGCCAGACAGACGATCGAAACACACGACCCCAACACCCTGGAATGGCAAGGACTGACCAGAGCCTGTGCGAACGGAAGGAACAGACGCAACAGGGCCGAGAACAACGAAGTCACTACGCGAACATGTCATATGATGAGTGGCACCGGAATCGATGATCCAAGTACGACCGGAATCACGACTGGAGGACGTCACTGTACAACGGGCAACGGACACTCGGCCTTAGATAGACACAAGGCGGCAGGTAGGGAGGAACGACAAAGAGCATAAAGATGAGACTCGTGAATCCAATCGGTAGAGTCAGGCCCATCGTCATCACATGGCGACTGTGCCCCCCACACGAGTCATCCCGAGCCATAAGAACGGATGGAAAGATAGTTTGTGAATCACCCGGCTGTGACAACACACTCGCACCTCCATGAAAGTGAAGCACCAAAACATGTCGGAGCTTGACGATGGTGCGTTCATGTGGGTCAGGGTCGCAGCTGCTCGCCGATGGTGATGCAGGAACTGCTGCGGTCGTGGTCGCCTTGTGCTCGGAGGATGTGCTGCTCAACATAGACCGCAGTGCATGCGCAGCCTGAAGCCCACGAGTAATCCACGCCAAGTCGAGCGACTGCTGGCACTCAGTGTAGCGATGAGCACCTCCACAGTTGTAGTAGTGAACAAAGTGTCCACTGCTACTACCCGATGACGGCTCCTGTTGTGACTACTGCTGGCCCGAGTTGCGCCTTCGTCGTCCCTTCTTCCCCTGAGCCGTTGCCACGACACCCTGTGTTTGAGTCGGTGTAATCAGGGTAGAAGGGGAAGAGGAGGAAGTGGCAGAGGATGGAGAAGGAGACTGCAAGAGGGCCATCGGTGGTGATGCAACGACTACTACAGCAAGGGTCTCTTCATGAGCCATGACTACGTCATAGGCGAAAGTCACCTGGAGGAAGAGCTGGTGCGCCCAGGGAAGAAGCTGTAGTGAGGCCGAAAAAGGCTCAAGCATGGTGTCGCTGTGCCTCATGAAGATGTTTTTGTGCTCAAGGTGAACTCCGAGCATGATCGTGCTGAGCACCCACAGCTGTGTACCTCTAGAGGTCCCAAGGCGCATGTAGATGAGCATGGCGCATTGCCAGCAATCAGCTACAGGCTCCGCAGGCCCGTGATGAAGGGAATGAGAGGTATGAATGTGAGAAGCGCGAGTGGCGTGCGTCTCTACAGCATGTAAGGATAATGCCAGGTCCCAACCCTCACATGGATCAGCGCCGGTGCTTGTGCCGGCCTCGCCAAGGAAAGAGCGGAAGTGGATGTCGCTTTCGCGCGAAAATGCGTAAAGAAGTCTGTGCATCGCCCTAGCTGCCATCAGCACCTATGCTCGGTTTGTAGTGTGATACGGACCGTGGTAGTAGGGCCACACTACCTCTGAAGTGGCCCAAACCTGGATCTCCCAGCCGTCAGAGCCATCCTTGCTGACATAACGTGGGGGCGATGGCTCGAAGTCCTTGGGTTGCCACTTTGTAGGGAGAGCAACAACAGGCTGAGAAGGAGGAGGGATGGGGAAGACACCGGGAAGAGGGAAGTCGCTGGTGTGGAGATCAGGTGACGATCGAATCTCGGGAAACCGCGATGTGTGTGGGGGTCGAGAGTTCGTCTAGAGCTGGCGGAGACGACCTCCATGCCTGGCATATGTGGATCCTCATCCCAAGGATCAAGAGGTGGCGGGTCACATCCAGCTCCTGTCTCCGGTGCTAGAGCTGACTGCTATGTAGAGGGTGCGACACCGGCAGGTCTCTCAGAGGTCTGCCGTGGGGCCGTGGACTTACCCCGAAGAAGCTCAGTGAGTGTACGGATGGCGTCAGTTTTCTCTCGCTCTAGGCGACCCATCTCGTTTTTCTGGCTCCTTAGGTCCTCAATAGCCTGCGAGCATGGGCTCATGACTGTGAGGAGGAAGATGAGGGATCTAGTATCCTCTTTTCTTTATCACCCGACGGAGCCATGTTACCGCTCATTATGGGCCGGTAGCTAAACTTGGTCAGATTACAAAAATGTCAGCGTTTCTCGAGGAGTTCAAAGGCTGGAAACTTTTGACTCTCCAACCAAAAATTTGACTAAGTTAAAGTGCTGACGTCAGCAGGTGGTTGCTGACATCAGCATGACCTGATGATGTCAACAGGAAAAATGCTGACATCAGCTACCCTCCTTTCTCCCATTCCTTTCTTTTTTGTTTTTCCCCCGTTGTGCAGGGGGCTGTTGCTCCGCAGCAACTGCGCGGAAGCTACGCGGAAGCTCCACAGCAGCTTCCGCTTGGCGGCTGCTGCTGCTGTGCTGGCACCAGCAACAGCAGCCGCGCGGCTGCTTGCGCAGCCGTGGAAGTAGCTGCGCACTGCTGTTGTGCTATAGCGCAGCTGCGCACTGCTGTTGCAGCCGCTGCGTGCAACGGCTGCTGTGTGCTTCTACCGCCGCGCATTGCTGCTGCGTTGCTGCTTTGCTCTACTGCTGCTGCTGTTGCATGCTACTGCTGCTGCTGCTCAATGCTGCTGCTGCTGCACGCTGCTGTTGCCCGCCGTCGTCGCCGCCGCTGTGCAGCGCTGTTGTGCGCTGCTCCTACTACGAGATGCTGCTGCTGCGTACTGCTACTGTTGCGGGCTGCTTCTACTGCCGCCAGCCGCCGCCTACTGCGGCTGTGGTCTGCTATTGCCGCTAATGGTACTAGTGCCAGCAACTGCTAGCTCTTGCCGCCTGATGCAGGTGTCACGTGTTGCTGCTCGCGACTGCTGTTGATGCACTCTCACGTAGGTGACGTCACCGGCAATCGGTGTCGTCGGCAGGTCCCTGTAGATCGGCAAGAGCGGTGATGCTCACTGCTGCCGCTCTGCTACGTCTGTGCAACGCAGCTCAGCGAGAGGTGTCGCACCGCTCTAATACCATGAGAAGATGCGTGGAAGCTTCCTAGCGACACAACCGTCGACAAGACATCAGTAACTGGTCAGACAGTGACGACAGTCACAGGTCGTGCACACAACGGCATGGGTTTGGCTAGGAGAGACAAGGCAAAGTGTCAGAATGCTTCAATAGCATTTGCAGAGAGCAATGACAAATGATAGGTCCATGGCATAAGTACCTGCCGCGGTGCACGACGGGTGTCGCACGCGGTAGTGCAAGATCTGTCCTAAAACCGGCCCAAAACCATTGTTTTGGCCGTAACTCTACGCAGACATGTTAGAACGCTACGCCGTCTGAACCTAGACGTGCAGGATCACAAGCTGGGCGCTACTAGTAGTCACATGCATGCATCCAGCATCAACTGTGATGGACTCACAATGCAAAAACATGCAAATCGGGCCCACGGCCAGTCTACCGATAAACTCCTGCGTGCTGCAGAAAAACTGCAGGAGGTCCCGGATAGCATCAAGAGCTCTGGACATGCATACTATCGGGCCATGGGGGAGTGTTGCGGGACTGTTTGAGTGTGGGGTGTGTCCGTGTTCGTGTCACATTTGTCGCTGCACTTGTTTTTTGTATTCATCTCAGTGCTCCACGTGGAGACCACGTACCGCACCACTCGCATAGCCACGTGAAGGGCTCTAGCGTGTGGAGCCTGCAAAAATTGAGCAAGGAGGTTCACAGGAAATGCGATGTCAGGACGTGTGGTATTGGCCAGGTACATCAGAGATCCGATGAGATGGAGGTACAAGGTCACATCCACTGTCTCTCCCAGCTGTGTGGGATTGTCAACCTTCAGGGCATCATGCCCATCACGCGTAAGAGGTGTGGAAGCCATGGATACTGTGCCGAGAAGGTCGCTGAAGTGCTCCCCATAAATACGTGTGTATCGGGCCTGATGCAGTAGTAGAGTGCGACGTCTGGTCTCGCACGATCTCCATGCCAAGAAACACCGCTACAGGACCAAGGTCCTTCATCCTGTAGGCAGTCTGGAGGACAGCCTTGGCCTCCTTCACGACCTCCAATGAAGGAGACACAATCAGAAGGTCGTCGACATAGACCAGGTTGATGGTGAATTGCTCTGGCGTCTGTCAGATGAAGAGAGAGGGATGTGCCTCACTCTGTACATATCCCACACGAGTCAGGGTGCCAGTGATCTCCTGGTTCCAACACCGAGGAGATTGCTTGAGGCGGTACAAGAACTTGCGCAAGCGCCAGACCTTGTCACCGTCCTCAAAGCCGGGTGGCCGAGCCACATAAATCTCCTCATCCAGAGAGCCATGGAGGAACGCATTGTTCACATCCATCTGGTACAGTTCCCAGTCATGCTAAGCCACTACACCGAACATAGCTCGAGCTGAGGTCATGCGGCCGAGAGGGGCAAAGGTGTCAGTGTAATTGATGCCTTCAACCGGAGATTACCCCTTGACGGCCAAGCGATAATTGTGGCGTTCCAGTGAGCCATCCGGCTTCACCTTCTTGCAAAAGACCCACTTGACCTGAATAGCCTTCCTCCCAGGTAGAAGGTTGACTAGCTCGTAGACCCCGCGCTCTCGGATGGCGCGGAGCTCATCCTCGCAAGCAGCACGCCAAGCGTCAGCATCCTGTGACGAGAGAGCTTCCCTCAATGTGCCGGGGTCAGGCGCCATAGAGGGAGAGCTCTACGTGGCAAGAGGGCATGCCTCAGTGCTAGGTCTGACGACCACAAGATTGGCTGCTGCATCACAAACGATATGAAACTCGCGAGTGACGAGGTCCTGCCCTACGGGACACGCTAGATGTACCTCTGCGTGCTCAGTGTGGACACTCAGGCCTAGGGCCTTTGTGCCGGGATCACCACTCACGATGCTGCAAGTAG
This sequence comes from Penium margaritaceum, assembly GCA_023375785.1. Taxonomy (NCBI): domain Eukaryota; kingdom Viridiplantae; phylum Streptophyta; class Zygnematophyceae; order Desmidiales; family Peniaceae; genus Penium; species Penium margaritaceum. The sequence goes on from SZWC01001898.1 coordinate 183,112, forward strand.
AGCGCCTGGGCGCATGACCAGACACTCGCTGAGCCTCGGAGTCCAATGGTCAAAGGTAACTGCCAGGCTCACGGGAGTAACCCGGGCTCGAGGGGCGCACCTCCCGCTCAGGAACGGGCACAATTGCAGCTGGGGAGGACTGAGGTAAGGGAGCTGGTGATGTCGTGCGAGGAGATGTAGGTGTGGGAGACACAGGGCTCGGTGTGACAATAGGAGCAGGTGAGGCAGGTCCACGCACGTAGGCAGGGATGCTGGCGCACCCAGGTACGGTCGCAGGAATACACACAGGTACAGAATCATGCGTACCTATGGGGCGTGAAGGGGCAGGAGTAGAAGCCGGCAATGCTGGAGAGATGTCTCGACCGATAGCAATGATTGCTTGGTCATCAAGCGCCGGAGACGTGGAAGGAGCTTGTACGGAACTATCAGCCTAGCGACTGGTACTTGCAGGCGTACACTCCCCCATCCGTCGAGAAACCTCACTCGTGGAAACATGTGTGATGGACAGCGACGTGATCGAAGTCAGATCACGGTAGGTGAGGGACTCAAAGAAGAGTGCGTCGCGAGACTCAACAGTGCGATGAAAAGTAGGGTCCCAAAAGCTTCATGCCTTCCACCGCGGGGAAATACCGACGAAGGCACACAAGCGACCCTGCGGTGAGACCTTGGACCCTTGCTGGTCCTCAGCGTACTACACAAAAGTCAAGGATCCCAGACGCGAGCGAGGTGTAAGTCAGCACGATGGCTATACCAGAGCTTATACGGTGTGACGTGGTCTGGAAGAGGGCTGTGCGGGAGATGGTTCTAGACCCAAGTCATGTAGGACCGTCGCGATCCGAGCGGAAGGTGTGCAGCGTGTGGCAAGGCTGACGCTCAGCCATCACTAGCCACAGACGAACCGCGAGAGCTGCGTCACTCTTCTGGCGCATGCTGTACATCCACCGCAGGCTGTAGATCCACCACATCCGGGTGAAGTCATGAGTCAGGGTCAGAACGTGTCGAACCCAATCGGACAGAGACTCAAGAGGTAAGGGACCAAGAAGGTCCGAATGAACTAACTCGAGAGGGCGAAGTGCACGTGAATGGGAGTCAGGGTAGGTGCAACGATGCATCTTACCCTGAGCGCAAAAGAGGCAGTCGGTCTTGGGCGGCTTGTCGAAAGAAGCCGCGTCAAGACCGAGGGCGGGCTGTGTTCGAATGAGCTTTGACAGAGTGTCTGAGACTACATGACACAGGTGGCGATGAAGTAATCGCTGGTGCTCAGGAGACAGAACACCACTGACAAAAACACGAGCGGAAGGGGAGGGGGAGCAAGGAGGAAAAGTCCGAGAGACACGATACAGGTCACCCACGACAGAGGCACAAAGGACAACACTACAAGTTTCAAGAGCAGTCACAGTCGTAGAGTCTGCAGTGTGCTCCACAGAGAGCCCCATTAGTGTGCAAGCACGTACGGAAAGCAAGTTGAGCTCAAGGTGAGGCACAAATAGCACCTCAGAAAGATACAGGAGGCCAGAAGGACCATCGAAACGGATGACCCCAACACCCTGGACTGACTAGGACTTACCAGAGCCTGTGCAGACAGGACGAATGGATGCAATAGGTCTGAGAACAACGAAATCACTTCGGCGACAGGTCATGTGATGAGTGGCACCAGAGTCGATGACCGAAGTGCCACCGGGATCACGACTAGAGGACGTCACTGTACAACGAGCAACGAAACACTCGGCCTCGGATGGACGCTGGGTAGCAGGTGGGAAGGAATTACAAAGGGCACAAAGGTGAGACTCATGAATCCAATCCGTATAGCCAGGCCCATCGTCATCACATGCTGACTGTGCCCCACCACACGAGTCATCCCGAGTCACAAAAACAGACGAACAGGCAGTCTGTGAACCACCTGGCTGTGACAACACACTCACAAGCGCCAGAAGGTGTCGGAGCTCGGCGATGGTGCGGTCACGTGGGTTTGGATCGTCTCTGGTCGACGGTGGTGAAGCGGGAACTGTTGCGGTCGTGGTCGCCGTGCGCCTGGAGGATGTGCTGCTGGACGTAGACTGTTGTGCGTGTGTAGCCTGACACCCACGAGGAATCCACGCCATGTCGAGGGGCTGCTGGTACTCGGTGTAGCGATGGACGCCTCCATAGTTGTAGTAGTGAACAGAGCGTCCACTGCTACTTCCTGATGACGGCTGCTGCTGCGGCTGCTGCTGGCCCGAGCCACGCCTCCGTCGTCGCTTCTTCCCCTGTGCTATTGCTGCGACACCCAGTGTTTGAGTCGGTGTAATCGTGGTAGAAGGGGAGGAGGAGGACGAGACAGAGGATGGAGAAGAATTCAGCAAGAGGAGCCTCAGTGGTGATGCAACGACTGTTGCAGCAATGGAGGACTCTTGATGGGCCATAGCTGTTTCACGGGCGGAACTCACCTGGAGGAAAAGCTGGTGTGCCCAGGGAAGAAGCTCTACTGACGCTGAAAAAGGCTCGAGCACGGCATCACTGTACCTCATGAAGATATCTCTGTGCTCAAGGCGAGCCCTGAGCATGATCGTACGGAGCGCCCACAGCTGTGTGCCTCCTGAGGTCCCAAGGCACGTGTAAATGCGCATGGAGCGTCGCCAGTAGTTGGCTGCAGGCTCAGCAGGCCCCTGGCGAAGGGAGTGAAAGGCACGGATGTGCGCGGCGCGGGTGGCATGCGTCTCTGCAGCAAGTAGGGACAATACTAGGTCCCAGCCCCCGCATGGATCTGCGCCGGTGCCTGTGCCCGCCTCGCCAAGGAATGAGCGGAAGTCGACGACGGACTTACGCGGCATGGCGTAGAGAAGTCCGCGCATCGCCCTAGCCGCTGTCAGCACCTGTGCTCGGTCCGTAGTCTGATGAGGAGTGTGGTAGTATGGCCACACGCCCTCTGAAGTGGCCCAGACCTGAAAGAGGATCTCCCAGCAGTCAAAGCCGTCCTCGTTGACATACCGTGGGGACGGCGTCTTGAAGTCCTTGGGTTGCCGCTCCGTAGGGAGAGCAACCACAGGCTGAGAAGGACGAGGCAAGGGAAAGAGGCCGGGAAGAGGGAAGTCGCTAGGGTGGAGATCAAGCGACGATCGAAACTCCGGAAAGCGAGACGTGTGTGGAGGCCGAGAGCTCGTCTGTAGCTGGCAGATACGATCTTGAAGCACACGGTCTCGCGCTCCGGGGAGTCGCCCTCCATGCCTGGCATGTCTAGATCCACATCACAAGGGTCAAGAGGTGGCGGGTCGGCTCCAAATCCTGTCTTCGATGCTGGAGCTAACTGCTGTGTAGAGGGTGCGACCCCGGCCGCTCCCCCATGAATCTGTCATGGAGTCGTGGAATGTCCTCGAAGAAGCTCGGTAAGTGTACGGATGGCGTCAGTCTGCTCCCGTTGCAAGCGACGCATCTCGTCCTACTGGCTCCACAGGTCGTCAATGGCCTGCGAACGTGGGCTCATGACCCATGAGGAGGAAGAAGGATCTAGTACCCTCTTTCCCATCTCGTCGGGAGGAGCCATGGTGCCGCTCATTATGGGCCGAGACGTCAACGTGGTCGAACTGCAAAAACGTGAGTGTTTCTCGAGGATTTGAAACGTTGGCAACTTTAGGCCCTCCGGAGGGTCTAAAGTTGCCGAGTCGGCAAAACATTCTGCTGACGTCAGCAGAAATTTGCTGATGTCAGCAAGACCTGTTAACGTCAAATAGTAAAAAATGCTGATGTCAGCTCGCCCTCCTTTTTTTGCTTTCAACCCTCGCGATTGCTACGTGAGCTAGCGGCCGCTCCGCAGCAGCCGCGCGGGAGCTGCGCGGAAGCTGCGCAGCACCTTCCGCTCGGCTGCTGTTGATGCTGCATCGTCAGCTACAGCAGCAGCCGCGCGGCTGCGTGCGGAGCGGTCGCCTGGCCGCTGCGCGCGCGGCTATGGCAGCAGCCGCGTGCTACTGCTGCTGCTGCGCGTTGCAGCTGCTGCACGCTGCTGCAGCCGCCGCGTGCTACAGCCGCTGCTGCTGCTACGTTGCTGCTGCTGCTGCGCTACTACTACTTCCGCTGCTGCTGCGCTCCTGTTGTGCTGCTGCCGCCGTTGCTGCTGCTGTCGCCGCCGCTCCTGCTACTGCTGCTGTTGCGCTGTTGATGTGCTGTTGCCGCCGCACGCTGCTGGTGTGGTGCTGCCGCCGTGCGCTGCTGCCGCCGCTGCTGCTGCCGCTATGCTGCTACTCTGCTGCACTGCTGCTAATGCTGCTAAATGCTACTGGCGACTGCAGTCTCACGAGGTGATGATGAGCGACGTTGACGCCGGTCTGCTGTCGTTGACGGGTCCCTGTGGATCTGCTACAACTGTGGCTCTCATTGATGTTGCGCTGCTACGTCTTTGCTGCGCACCTCGGTGAGAACTGTCTCACCGTTCTGATACCATGAGAAGATGCATGGAAGCTTCCTAGCGACACAGCCGCTGACTAGGCGTCAGTGCCAGGTCAGACGGTGACGACAGTCACAAGCCGTGCACTCAACGACAAGGGTCTGGCTAGTAGACACAAGGCAAAGTGTCAGAATGCTTCAATAGCATTTGCAGAGAGATGACAAATGACAAGTCCATGGCATAAGTATCTGCCGCAGCGTACGGCTGGTGTCGCACGCGGCAGTGCAAGATCTGTCCTAAAACCGGCCCAAAACCACTGTTTTGGCTGTAACTCTGCGCAAATATATGAGAACGCTATGCCGTCTGAACCTAGATGTGCAGAATCAAAAGCCGGACGCTAGGACTGGTCACATGCATGCATCCGACATCAAGCAGTGGATACACAATACAAAACATGCAAATCGGATCCACAGCTAGTCCACCGATAAACTCCTGTGTGCTGCAGAAAAACTGTAGGAGATCCCGGATAGCGTCAGGAGCTCTGGAACGGTCGTCGGTGAGCTCCAGGATGGTAGTCCACCACCAGATGACGCATCGGTGCCTCGAGGGTCCCCATTAGGGATCTGCATGAGTATGGACACGGCCGAGTGGTCACAGTGAACTGTACAGGTCGACAGGAGCATCACAAATCACAACAACAGGTCCATGGCATAAGTACCTGCCGCGACGCACGACGGGTATCGCACGCGGCAGTGCAAGACTTGTTCTAAAACCGGCCCAAAAACCACTGTTTTTGCCGTAACTCAGCGTAGACAAGTCACAACGCTACGCCGTCTGAACCTACACGTTCAGAATCACAAGCCGGACGCGACGGCTGGTCACATGCATGCATCTAGCAACAAATGGTTGACACACAATGCAAAAACATGCAAATCAGGCCCATGGCCAGTCTACCGATAAAATCTTGCAAGCTGCAGAAAAACTTCAAAAGGTCCTTGACAGCATCGAGGACTCTAGGGCACTCGTCGATCAGTTCCGAGCAAGTAGTCCACCACCAGGCGACGCCCCGGTGCCATTTTGGTTCGTATCAAAGATCTGCACGAGTATGGACACGGCCGAGTGGTCACAGTAAAATGTACAGGTCGACGGGAACGTCAGAAACCACAACACTGCATATCTTTGCAATCTCTCCACCAATTGAGGCGTCATTTGTCACGTTGTGTTCAACACATTGTGATCTCTGACAGAGAATGTCGCTCGGAGGGTTCTCTCATTCTCTTGAGGGGGGGAG
>SZWC01001898.1:202575-219265 GCA_023375785.1 Penium margaritaceum
ATCATCAAAATTTGCACACTTTTCTACTCATAACAAAGCCAACCTATAGGAATAAATATCATTATCCAAAGAATGATGATGTAATGGAGAGTGTATATGTGTTTTTGCTTCTCTGCATGTGAATGCGTGTCTCAAAGTGAAGATGTTGAGCGATGAAGAGAGATCCATAAAGACACAAATAGACAGAGACATGGGGAGGGAGGGGGAGGGAGAGAGAGAGAGAGAGAGAGAGAGAGAGAGAAAGAGAGAGAGAGAGAGAGAGAGAGAGAGAGATAAGTAAAAAGATAAGAAAATAAAGAGAGAAAATGAGACATTGAGAGCCATAAAATGTGAGAGGAAATGATAATTATCAAGAGGAAAGGAAAGGGAATGATAAAGGAGGAAATGGGAGAAAGGAATGAGGAGACTTCGACATGAATGGCCGTCTATCAAAGAGGGATTGGAAATTTGTATTTTTATTCAAATTAATCCATAAAAGGTATTTCACTTCCAACAAATTACAAATAAGATTCAACAAATAAACACTGATCTCTATGGGAAAATAGTGTTTTGTAGATCAAAACCCTTAATAAGTTTCTTAGAAAAAATTAATGGTATTGTTCTAAGGAAAGAAAAAAGAAAATACTGAAGCACGAAATACATTTCTGGACTTAAATGAAAAACAAATCAGATTATCATGCTACATAACAAGGAAACACACAAAACAATACAACACTTCTTTAATTTTAACCAATTAGCACTCATCTTATGAAGAAAAGAGGTAAAACTTCAAATGGCTATGATACTTTGTAATACGAAAAATCTAAGAAACATATTCACCAATGTAAAAGTGTTTAAAAAGATAACTAGTTTCAGAAATGGAAAATGGAAAACTTCCTGAAACCCTTTTGGGTCATTTTATCAGTTTTCAAGTTAAATCTCACTTTGATAACTAGAAAACGTCATGGTTCTACTCGGTCATCATCATAATAAAGAATTAAAGAAGTGACTATAGCTCTACTGATATAGAAACACTCTCTATAAAAATATATCAAGTTTCATGAATTTAATTCACTAGTAATAGGATTAACTTGTTCAATTGTTTATTCTAGTATCAAATCAATAATTCCCCCATTTTCTCTCCCGTTAGATTGACCTACTTTATGTTTTATATTTGAATCTAGACAGGTGTTGATGTTTGATTTGTAAAAAGCAAGCATTACGTATGTCGTACAAGAAATTATACATTTGTACTATATTATAAAAACTTAGTGCTCTTTTTCCTCATGGATAAGGCATTCAATATCAATGTATGCTTTATTACAATGTAAGCCTTAACTTCTTGCCAACCAAATAGATTTCTTGAACATATGATTTTTATGCTGAACGATTCATAGAAGCTTGTAACATGTAATGTAGAATAATTAAGTCATTTATGTTAACACATTAGCATCTTTCATGGTAATGTGAGGGAGCTTCTACATAGATCATTTGCATGGAAAACAGTTTTCTAATTTTTATTTGGGTGTTAACGTTTACGGTTCATTCAACAAGTCATCCACATGGTTGAATAATGAATGTGTGCATAGCACATTCCTGCACATGGTTTTGAACATGAAGTCTATCTTTGTTAGGTTTACCATCATAAGGAAACAATGAACCATATTGTTTATCACGATTTAAAACAAACCCTCAAATAATGCCTTAGAGACATTGTTTAAGTGTCAAATCAAACATGTTATTACCATTCTCACTCATGTGCGTGAGCTAGAGAACCATTCAAAGCTCCTCCCTCATGTTGTGAAGTTGTTTTTGGTCACTTTAGCTGCTTATCATGATTCTAAATTTTTTGTACATTTATGCCAACGAATTGTGTTCACATTTCAAGCTGCCATAATATTATATCATATCTAGCATTTAAGGAAACCATTAGAACAAAGGTCCCGATGTTAATTTCTTTAATAATATACAATGAAAAACAAGGCACTTCTTTCTTTACATGTGAATCTTTAAAGAAATCCGATAACAACCATCCACCATTGTTAATGGATAAAGATGGGTATCGTTGAACTATGTAAGACCTAGGGAATTATGCTCTATGGTGATAGTCTCATAAATAATGATGTTCAAGGACATGGACAGTCCTTTATTTCATTTTACATGTTGAAAAGATGAAATTTCTTCATTTGTATGTAACATTGTGGATTGAACAAAACATTTTGACATATTGACTAGTACATTTAAAGTCACATCCTTATATTTCAACAGAATTAATTTTATGTATCTAGATAGATGTTTTTTATAAGTATCTCATGAAATATATGCTTTTTAACAAAATTAAAGATGTTATCGTACACATGAGGGTATGGACAAAATTCATGAAACCTCGAGGACTTGAAAAGTGGCACGTTTTCATCTCTAAGAATGTATAAGGCAACCTCATGTCAAAGTTGATTTAAAAGAGACAAACACGTATTTCCCTTAGTAGTATTTGAGGATTTTGGGCATAATATGCATGCGCCCATGTGTACTTCATGAATGGAAGGTATAAAAACCATTCATTGATTCTCTCATGTCCTTATTTATGCTCAATACAAACGTTGGTAAGAAAATACAACCAAAAGACGTTTTAATGTTATGTGCACACGTTTGAAACAAGTCAAAATGAGCTATAGCATAAGGGTAGCATGAGCATCATTTATAAAGACATACTTTGAAAGGTAACTTATGATGTTAAGCTTCATTCACAATATCACGGTTTTGTTGTGATTCACCTTTTTTTTAAGCCGAGTGTGGAAAACATTCATTTCCTTTACAACACCTAAGGTACTAATGGAGGCCCTTTGAGGAAATGACCCTTCAACTTCCTACTCAAGGGTGGGTTGTTAACATGGTATTACAACCTCGTACAACTTCTTCCGGAATAGCAGCTACTTATGACCCTTCATAATCCAAGCGACTCTTTAGTTAGCCTTCGTCGTTATGTATCAACCTAAGTGGATATGCAACTAACTGTAACCTCCACGGCAATAGCCTCAAGAGAGGATCCCCCCCAATATTTCACAAAGGGGCTCAAGTAAATGAATTGAACATGCCTTTACATGCCTTCTGTCATCATGAGATTCCTTTTGATGCCTCTAAAGTCTACCACGACAATTCTCACCCTTGAACATTGTAAGCTATTTCCTTAGGACGCACCCCTTAGAATGTCATACAACTTTCTTTCGTGGAAGCTAGTATCCATATGAGTATTCACCTTGAATTCCACACCTGTTGTGACACCCCTAAAGCTGTTGGAAGGAAATCATCATGTACTAATTCATCTAATGTACAATTCTTACATTTATTTCATATTCTCTTATCCACACCTAACCCTTCAATTTTCTCTCTACATTAACCCATCTATCTTTTCTAAATATGGATGGGTTTCATTTTTTCATCTTGAAACATTTCTTTATGGTATCACATCAATAGTTATGGAGTACATTCTAGCTTGGTAATGATCCAAAAAGAAAATTGTTTAAAATGTGAAGGAAGTGCTTGTGAGAGTGTAAGCACTATTGAAATAAACCTAGTCTCAATGTCCAGGTTCGGCTAGAATGCAACTCATGGTGCAATTTATGTACCTTAGATGGGAAAACGATTCACCTCTCAAATGGATGGAGGCGAGGCTCAAATCCTTGACTTTTCAACCATCTATGCTATCCTTGGAGGCCCTTAAAGGCTGTGAGCCTTGAGATTCCTGTTGAAAGGTAGTTGGCCAACCTCCTAATTGAACCTCTCGCAACCTTTTGGTGACACTTCAGCTACCATCACACCTTCTACCTCAAGTGGTCCTTCAATTGCTAGCTTCCTTTCATCTTTGAGGTGACTTTTCAGTTGGCAACGGTGGTTATGTAGCCACCCATTTGTTTATGCAACTACTTATATCTTCCGAGGCAAAAGTGTCCAAGTAGGCCCTCCATGGACAACTTAAGGGGCTTAGGCCATTCAGTCCATTTATACTTTCACACGCCTTCATTCATCATCAGATTCCTTCTCATGCCTCCAGAATCTACCTCTTCGAGCCTCAACCTCTAACACAACAAGCCACTGCCTTGGGTCACACCTCCTACAAAGGCCTATGCCTTCTTTTGTGGAAGCTTGTGGCCATATAAGAAGTGTGCCTCAGGCTATTTTCATATACTCAGTTTCAAGCCATCTAAGGTAGCTACCCTACCGGTCTACAAGTCTACACTTGTGGCTACATCCTTGTAGCTTGTTTGGGGAACTCTTCATGAATTCTTCCATGTGATGTAAAACTTCTTATAAATATTTCATGTTCCTTTGTGAATGCCTTGGCCTTCCACATTTCAGACTAGATTCAACCATCCACCTACAATGAATCTTGACAAGCTCAAAGAAATTGTCATGATCATTCACCTTATTAGCATTATGGCCCCTAGTTTGGGTTGACCTTTGTTCATGTTGCATTTGATAATCTTGTACCATTAGGACATTCCATGAAATATGCAACATGTTGGTCCATGTTTGGAAACATTGACCAATCAGCTAAAGATCATGAAGATACCGCTATCACTCGGCTTTAGGCACATCTTCAAGCTTAAGCTCTTTAAGGTGTTTTGGTGGTCAAAGAAGATTGGTTTCAAACAAAATTTTCTTTCTAATTACTAAGACCTACACACATTAGTTTTTCAAATATGATTCCTTCTTTAGTAGAATGTAAACTCCGACTTTTAGCATAAACATTAAGGTCAAATGCTTTGATCGCCAAAATGTTTTTTAGATGATTCAAGGTGAATATCTTACATTAGGCTCGAAGAAGTAGTAAAACCTATGAAATCTCTAAACAATGTTAACGTTTTCGTGGTTCCCTTATCTTTATTCATGATTCTTAAGACTAGTATGTATGACATAAAATGAGCGTAATGCCGGAAGTGCCATTATTTTATGTACAATAATCTCCTCCTATGAATAGTATTCACATGGGAGGAAAGCTATAACAATCTGTTCATAACATGTTCAGAGATTTTTCCTTTTCATTTTGTAATGCATTTTTTGGTATGAATAGAAGTCTGAGATCATATGTGACGAAATCATGAATAAAATGCTTGAATAATGCCAAATTATGTTTCCAGATGATTTTAACATGATGTGCACACTATGAAAGAAAGCAAGTTTAAAATTATCAGTGGAAAAAACTTAAATTTGCCTCTCCATGTACTAAATGAAACAAGAGATGTTTTCAAGATGCGTGGAACTTCATGAAAATCTATCTTTCTATGCAAAACATTCTTTAAAAGTCATGAAATAATCATTTTTTCAACGTTATTGTTAAACATTATACTCCAAGGAGAATATGGCCGTTTTCATTCATTTCATGAAAACATATGCATGTGAACAATGTTTATGTTCAAAATTTGAGCCTGCCTTCAGATGCTCATGTATTCATGAATGGTTTTGGTTTCTTTCTAATTGAGTGACACTTATCTTAATGTTCTTGTGCTACATCAACGACTTGGTTCCTTGCTCTAGGGACTATTGTGCTCGGAGAGCAACTATAAATGCAGTGAAAAGCTTGAACTAGAAGAATTCTTGGACTTAATGACCGTACTTGATCACAACTATAGTATAAGAGACACAACAGCAAACAAACCTGAGCTAATGACCAACTTTGGACCCTTACGCCTAGTCATATCTCTTTGCAATGAGGTCGGCAACATCTAACAAGGCAACAATCTAGCTTAGGTCTTACACATAATGTGACAACGTTTTCTAAGTATTCACGCATTTAAGTAGCAAGGGGCGTCCTCCTACCTAGGCCAGTAGACTAATTCCAGGCTTACGGCGGTCTTGAGAAGAGTGTCTCCAGAGTCTTTGCCACAAGTGATATCGGGAGCTAGGGGAGTGTATTGTTGTTGAATACATGCAGAAAGCTTGGTGATGATTGAGTTGTTGAATGAGGAGTACCAGGTTAGCCACCTTTGACAATAGGCTACAGGCAAGTTGATCGTTTTCCAGATTGGTAAAAGCTTCAGGCCATAGGTTGCCTTGCTGTGCGTGCAACACACTACTTTACAGCTCTAGGATCCATCCCCCCATGGATGTAGATGCCTGAATGAAATTTTGCCTATACAAACAAAATGAATATCTAGAGTTGAATTGGGGAATTTTTCAGAGAAAATTCCATAAATCCTTGCAGGCTCCTTTGATTTGGATTTCGACTACGACAGCTTGACCAAAAGAATAGGTGCAATTTTGTCACCTCTAACATTAGACCTTGATTGGTATGCCAATGTGTTCAGTTATTGTTTGTGAAGAAATTGATGACATCGGGTGTCTCCCAAAGGGTTTCAAGGTCAAAACAAATTTCTACTACTTCCCTGTTGTCGAAAAGCTTTAGAACTATTTGTCCTTGCTCACGAGCTTGAAATCATCAAGCTCATCCTCAATAGCCACAATCGAGGCTCCTTATGGCTAGTTTAGGGCTTCACGAGGTTGTGCAGGGATTTTCTTGCCATTTTTGCCATAAGAAAAGGTTGTTGGAGCCTTTGGTCATCTTCTTCAAACTTCAGTGACGTTGGCTATAGGAAAACGCGTAGGTGTTTTTACGGTATATGTTACATGGAGGGGCGATCTAGTTGATTTGCACGTTTCTTGGAAGCTTTTCCTGTACTTTTCTCTTGGTGGAGAAGTTGCTGGCAAAGAAGAAAAATATTTTATTCTCTCCCGCTAATGTGTAGCGGCTATTGTAGAGGTGTAAAATGCAATTTGATTCTTGCTGATGGAATTCTTTCCGTCCCTTGTGCGAAGTCAATGATACACTGATTCATTTGAGATCAACGCAGTTTTGGCTTTGAGAGCTAGATTTAGGGTCGTGCCACTCGTCTTTTGCACTATAGGAAACTCCAGTGATGTTTAATTACTTGTCTAGTGAGCTATGACCTCTCCTCTTGACGTTCGTCCTTTTCTTATCGAAAATTCTGCCTTTTCTTTGCTTACTAACTAGGTTTTGTATAGAAGTGGAGGGGTGTTTGCGAGCTCACTTAGGAGGCGCAAGCTCGCTCGCCCCCTTTTTGGCAACCTCGCTCGCCACTTCTTGGGTGAGTCAGTTTGAATGCTTGTTGTCTACATCGAGAACAGGCATCTTCATTGCCGAGTCTATCATTACGCCAAGCCTACGCCTCTTACCGCCCCGGCCACTCCTAATATTCCCTCCCCCCCTTGCTTTTGCCACATATTATCCATCGCAAAACCAAACTTCGCTCGCCTACTAGGATCGAATCTCCACTCACTCCCTCTTTTCGTGCAAAAGCCTCTCGCGACCCCTTTTTTACTCCGTTTTTTTCGTCCACACTACCAAAGGCTTTTTTTCTTTAATGACAACAGGGTCCTCTAAAGAGCAAATTTTAGAAACTTTTGAGACAAAGGAAGGTATATTAACTGAGTAGGGGACTGAAGTGGTTGGTTAAAGATATTGGTTGTATAGGAGAAAAAACAACCTTTGGTAGTTGTCTGATGAAGGAAAATGCACTTGAATTATTTTATGTAACGCTGTCATTAAGCGTGACAGATTATGTCAGTATTCAAAGAACTCGAACTGATGCTAGGGAAATTTTGTGTTGTAGATGAATATCCTCGATGGCTCGGGGTCTCTGCTGCTTGCCCCACAAAACTATGACTTGCTCCATGATGTACAATCCTTTTTTTTGGGTGTGTAGAGATCCATCAAAGATCTCAACACGGCGTGTGTTCGACTGCCGTGTGTCTTGCAAGTCGCCTTTCTTCAAGGAATACTAAGATTTGACACTACGCGTAAGTTCACATTACTCCATGCACCTTTGAAACTTCTTTTGGGACACTTTTAGTCAAGAAATCTGCTACTTGCCTATTCTTGGAAAGCACTTAAGGATGATTCTTGGGTGAATCACCTTGGAGCAAATCCAATTGCCAAAGATGTCAATGTGCTTTGTCCGCTCTGAGAACTTTGTGGAGTTGGCGATGTTGATGGCTGATTTGTTTTTAACGTGAAGTGTCGTTGGACCATACTACGGAAAACCAATGCCGTAAAGGAGGTTCCACAAGTAGGTGACCTCCTCAACTACTGTTATCATCAAAACATACTCAACTTTTGTTGTGAAGTGTGATGATGTTTTGTCTCATGCTTGACCATGAAAAAGAAGTTATAGCAAGGAGACAGATAAATCTTGTGGTGGTACTATGGTCCTCCTCTGCACTACCAAAACCTTCATCCATATAGTGGCTTAGCTCCACGTTGCTTGATGAGCCAAAGACCAACCCTTTGTCAGCCATAGACTGGAAGTACCTGAGTGCACGATATAGCTCCTTGCAATTCCTTTCATTGCATGTCTTTGTCCCACGTGTGAAATTTCTCATCATAAAATGCATGTCTGGTCAAGTGTTGCTTGCAACGTAAATGAGAGAACCAACTCTCCCTCAAACGTTAGTCTCACTACTTCCCCTCGGTTCTAGATGGATCAACTATTGCTGTGCAATGGGAGTCGGATGGTGTCAATAAGGGAAGTTGAATCATTCAAACACTTTGGTTGCGTAAGATTGTTGAGATAGCATGAGTGTGCATTTAGAGTAGTTGTGTTTGATGTTCATGCTGAGGTTGTACTCAAAGTTTGGCATCAAGGTCACATTTAGATCTTGTGCCATTATACAAGCAGTTGCATGGATGAAGTTTAAGGATAGGCGGATGATGAAGATATTGTCGACATAGAGAAGGACGTAATAGAGTAGACGCTTCTCCTATGCGTGAAAAAAAGGAACGAGCAGTCATCGTAGGCTGATGGATTTAAGTTCAATGACTTTAGAAGATTTTGCTGCTTGTGGTGCCAAAGAAGAGGACTCTGCTTCAATCCCTACAAGCTCTTTACAATTTTGCACACACATTTGCTACCATTGCCATAACCTTCCTCCTGATTGATGTAGAGGACAGTATCCATTTCTCCATGTAGAAAGGCGTTCTTGATGTCGAGCTGCTACACCATATAATCCTTGACTGCTACAATGACGAGCATGATAAGCGTAATGGTAAAACTATTGACAAATGCGTAGGTTTCAAGGAAATCCTTTCCTTTCACCTAGGAGAAACCCTGGAGAACCAAGCACGCTTAGAATTGTTTGATGCTGCCATCTGCCTTTTGTCATCTCCATGAACACCCACTTCACACCAACTGGCCTTAAGCCAGATGGAAGCTCTGCTTGCTCCCAAGATCCCTACTTCATGAAGCTGTTGTTTTTTGCATCTAACGATGCTTTTCATTCCTTTACAAAGTCGCGTACCACTTCTTCCTTGAGTGACTTTGACAGTGTTGGTACTACAGATAAGGTCTTTGAAAGGAGAGTTGTTAGATGTGTTGTTGTGAAATCAACATGTACTTCATCATCCCTAGCATACATCATGCTTGCTGTAATCGCTATGTTACACTTTGCTTCACACTCCTTGTGCTATTCTTCCATTTGCTCGTATAAAAGGCAAGCTAAATACTGTTTTTTATTATGGTATCATGTTTCTTAAGCCTCGTCGCCTCTACACCATCGTGCACCGCCAGGAGATGGCGTTTTCCATGGCGTACCACAACCGCCTCTTGATCAATGGAGATGTGTTCTTCATGGCTAACCATAAGGGACACACTTGCACGCACCAGCTCTTCACTCGCTTGATCAAGATCCATCATGGAGATTGGATGATAGTGTGCTCCTTTGTTTTGGATTGATTCCACAAATGACTCGGAGAATGATTGGGGGAGGTTTGGTGCGGTCGAGAGCTAGGCCTCCCACCATTGAAGTGTCAGATGATTAAAAAAAAGAGCATCACGACAAGTGATGATACGTTGTCTGTCAGTGTTGTACAAGTCCCAACCTTTCATGTTGGGGATTAATTCGACAAAAATGCCCCAAGTTGCTTTGTCCCCAAGCTTTGTATGACGTTCCTTTGGGACAAGAAGAAGTGCCATGCAGTCAAATTTCCGAAGCTCGTGATGTTCGGCATGAAGTCATGCCATGCCTCAAATGGAGTTTTGTCTGGCAAGGCCATGTGCAGTATAGAATTTTGCACCTTAACTGCTTACCTGAAAGCATACGGCCACGAGGAGTTGTCTAGCTGAGCTCTAAACAACATGGATTTGAACATCTTGTGAACTGTGCGATTTGCCCTTTCTGCGACCCCATTATTCTACTGGATATATGGTGCTAAGAACTGTTGCACGATTCCCATGTTTTCAAACTACAACGTGAATTGTGTGCCTTGAATTTGCAAGCATTGTCACAGTGAGGACTTGTAGCTTCTTGTTGCTTTGCGTCTCTAGAATTGCTAGCCATTTGGGAAGTAGGTCCATTCTACATCTCTGGTTTGGAGAGGGTAACTCAAAAGAAAATGTGTCGCATCATCCACAAGGATGAGAAAGCAACGGTTTCCACCATAAACTATTATTAATGGAAGCAATATGCAGATGTCGATGTGAACCAGTTTTAGCTTCTGGGTGAGGTCGCACTTGCTCGCTGGAGGAAACATTTGTTGCGGCAACTTTGAACAAATGCATTCCTCACGAGGATGAGTTCTGTCTTGGCCACTTTTCATGATGTTTAGGCCGTTAACATGGCCCTTCTTCACCATGGATTCATCCAATTGATTGGTGATATGACCAAGCTTCTTATGCCACACTATTGAGTATGCACTTGCTAATTGGTGTAGAATTGCTACTACACACGGGGAATCCATCTCATCTAGTACTAGTGCGTTGATTTCCACTTTAATCATGCCATGAGGAAGGATTTGACCTTTTACAAATGTTTTTTCTTCATGAACATTTAGCGTAATATGCTTGTCACTACTTATGACGTGAGATCCTCTCTACATGAGTTGGCCGCGACAGAGGAGGTTAACGATAATGTCAAGTATGTAGAGGACGTTGCCAAACTTGACTTGTGCACAATCATACCCAGTCACGGTCATCATGCCCTTGGCAAGCACGAGCACGTGCTTCTTGTTGGCGATTGTCACATATCTTTGATAAAAAGGCACGTAGTTGTGGAGGCAGGCTTCACTATACATAATGTACAAGGTACACCCTCTGTCTACGTATCAAACATACGGCAAGCGAGCCAGCTTGCCACTATGAGTAACTATCATTTGGAACATAGATGTAGTGTAGTCAAAATGTTGCCCTTTACCTTCCTCCTTTTCCTTCTTGTCAAACTCTTGACTTGGATTTTTACTCTTTTCTCCTCCACTGTCTTTCTTCTCTCCCCTATACTTCTTTCTGTAAAATTTTCTATGCATCCTCCCTTTCTCTTCATCGCACACCTCTTAGAGCAGCCATTCTTCATGTGCCCTATATTTTTGTAGTAATGACATGTGATATTAGGATGTGATTTGGTCAGCTATCATGCGGCATAGCATGCGATCGCCTTTGGGAGGGAGTGAGTCGACTGCTGAGAGTACGCTGACTTCATCATTGTATGTTTGTTTCAGAGGGATCCAGATGTGATCTTCTCTCCTTTATTCACATAGGCTACATTGTTGAAAACTCTTGCATTTGTGCTTACAAGTTGGCGGTCTTCATCCTTTATTAAGAGCATCTTGCAGACATATGCCTTTATCAATTCTCCTTCAAGCTTGAACTTGATAACTTTCTTCACGCCATCAGAGTCCCCAATGAGGCCATTTAGTAGGAAGGTCAAGAAGATTAGCTCAGAGGTGGGTGCGTCTTAGAGAGTAAGCCGGTCATGAATCGATTTTTCCTTGCTGATATAGCTCTCAATGTCAGAAAAGCTAATGAGAGTTATGTGGAAGAGCTCCATTAGGAGGTGAGACTTGCAAATGGAGTCGCATGACATGTAGGTCCGTAACAGATAGGACCATCATGGTTTGGCTAGCTCAGATGTTACCTCGTACATGTGAATGACTTGATGAATGCAAGGACTTAACTAGTTGTCAAGCACCATGTATGCAGCTTGCTTGAAATAATTGAAATCCGAGAGGATGCGTGGTGGAGATCATGGGGGAGGAGGAACATAGTAGCTAGCATAGAACTTCAAAATGCTATAAATCTAGGTCACTTGTTTGAACTCGTGGACCAAGTGTAGGAAGTTATCGCCATTAAACTGGTTGATCTTGATCTTGTGGAGATGTAGAAAGGTTGCGATTGTTGGCACAATGTCCTGTACTCCCTGGTACCCAACTCCTTCTGTTGGACTTGTTGGGTTAATTGTGTGACATTGATGCACATTTGAAACACAGGATGCATTCTTGGATGTGGTTGCCCCATGCATGTTTGAGGCAAAGGTGCTTGAGAAGATGGCTAAAATGGTGTCATTGTTGGTATGCACAATGGAACCAGTGGCTGTTGGGCTCGAAACTATTGTTGCATTCCTACTTGTGCTCATGCTACTGATACCACCTGTGGAGGCATGACAGGTTGCTACATCGTTCGGGAAGGACTTGGCTGAGGTAGATGTGCCTATGATGCTTAGGAAGCTTGCTCAACATGATTAAACTATGAGTGCTGCAATGGTTATTGTATTTTGTGTTGTTGCAGTTGTAGTTGTCGCTGTTGTAGCTGACTCTGCCACTTTAGCCATTCTATCCACTACTAAATCTCATTCATATTAGAATCACATGTGTGCTACTCCTACTAGCGGAGCAGCCCTTACGCACCAAGTTGTTGCCTGAATGCCACGATCTTTTACTCCACAGGCTAGCGCATAGCTGTTTCTTCCTGCGCCATTCGTTTGTTTTCATGTGCCACGCGTTGCTCTTCTTTTGCCTTCTGTTCTCCTTACTCTACCACATGTCGATCCGGATCATGCCCCATGTGCAAACCATGTATGAAATATTTTTCATTAAGAGGTGGAGAATTTGCACATGAAATCACCATCTTTGTGTTGCTCATGTAGTCCACATTGCCTTTGATGTTTAAAGAGTAGATCCCATCTTCGGCACTTGAAGACGTCAACAACTTGCTGGCATAGACGACTTGACACCACAACTTCTCAAACACATCACTTGCTAAGACTCAATCTATAGATTTTCTTAGCACTAAACTTGCTTTGATACCATGTTGATGTTTGTGTGGTGTACCAAGGGCTAAGATCCTTGCTCTTGAGACCGTTTTATTTAGAGAGCAACTATAAACAGAGCAAAAATCTTGAACAAGGAGAATGCTGGAACTTTACGATAGTAGCTGATCACAAGTGTAGTAGAATAGAGAGTACAGCAAACATAGCTCAGCTAGATAATAACTGTGGAATCTGACGCGTACACACAACTATGGCCCATATGTGGTCAACGTCTAGCAAGATTGATCTAGCAATCTCGCTCAAGGCCTAGATGTAGTCTGAGCACATTTTTGTGGTAATTAGGCCTTCAAGTAGTCAGGGGCATCCTCCAGCCTAGGCTGGCAAACTGTCGTGAGGCTTACTAGGGTGTGGAGAAGAGTGTTCATGAAGACTTGCCCTTTGGTGATGTCTGAAACTGGTGGAGGCTACTATGGTTGAGTACAGGCAGAAATCTTGGTGATGACTCAATTTTTGAATGAGGACTGTCAGGCTTGCCACCTTTTTAGTAGGCTACTTGCAAGTTGACATTTACCCAGGCTGGTAGAAGCTTATGGCTTTCGGTGGGAAGATTTCATGCCTAAGAACCTTCCAATAAGTAGTAGCCCCTCGAATAGTTCCTTCTACTAAGTCGTGCATTGTTGTGCTGATGTAGAGCAATCTTTGCTTGTGGCTTTGCATGTGGCTAATGAATCGTGCATGCATGCTATGATGTAGTAATGTGTGGTGCATGCATGCATTTCTATTGAGCAGTCCCCACTATAGGCCTTGCATGTTGTTGTTGAGTCGCGCTGATGTAGTAGCCGATGGAGGGTGTTCCACACTACCCTGTCAGGTGTAAACCCATCCTAACTAGACTTAGCCCAGATGCCAGTAGTGTGTAGTTGCACTACACAGCTGTTGACTATTCTGGGTTAGCACTTATGCATAACCCTACTGTGCATACAGCACACAATATTTTATAGCTTTTGGGTCCATTCCCCCCATGGACCCTACAACTTTAGGGTAAATCTGGCCTATACAAAGGGAGAAAATTATTGCCGTTGAAGCTAAGAGTTTTTTAGAGGAAATTTTCCAACTCCTTGTAGGCTCCTCCAATTCCAAAACCGAGTACGCCAGCTTGACTGGAAAGATAGGCGCAATTATTATCACCTGTAACAATCTTAACTCTTTAGTGTATGGCATGCTGACTCTTAATGGTGTAAGAGATGAGTCATTGAAAAAGATTCATGATGTAAGAATATAAAAATGAAAACCAAAGTTTTTCCTGAATTTTTGAGTGTATAACTACCATAAGGATTCTTTATTAAAAATAAACAAGAACTTTCATACAAATCAAAAGAGACCGATATTTGATATCAGTCATGGCTGAAGTATGTGTGAAATGTTAATTGATGATAAAACACATTTCATGGATGCTTTACAAAAAAATAGTTTTTTAATCAATAGACAATATTTGTACATCATTATACGGTATGTTACATTAAGATGCCAAAATCTCATCCCAATGGATCCCATGGCCTCAAATATTAGAATGTGTTTTGGCTGTATGTGGTAGAGAGGGTGTATGTGTGGGGGGGGTCATGAGGGTATAAAAAAAATACACATAAAATAATGTTCTTAAAAAATCGGAACATGCATGAAAATCCACCATAGTATAGTCAAGTATAGACACCCCCAATACAATTATGATGAAATCCCTACCTCAATAGCAAAAACTGAATTAATCTAATGTTGTGTGTTCAATTGAGGATAGAAACAAAGCATTTTTGAGGATTGTCTCTTTCAGATTCTTGTCTTGCGCCATTTTGATGTGTGAATAGTATTTTTTACGATGCCTTAAGCGATGAATTGGCTGATATATTTGCGCTATCATCAACATAAGCCTTAGATTTTCACGAGTTAAATATTGACCACGCCATATCCAAAAAGTTAAAAAAAACTACGCTGTGCCCATTATGTGGCCATGCCCGATCGGCGATGCAACTTGCCGATCAAGCAAAGTGAGGGGGGTGATGTGTCACCCACCTCGTCGGGAGAATCACAATCGAGCGATGAGCCGTTTGGTTTTTTTTTGGACTCACAATCCCCCATTCACGGATTTAGAGTTTCTATGTTTGTGTGGGCAGAGCCCGCGGAAAAATAAAACCCGACATCTAAAAATGGGGGTTTGCGAGTAAAAAAAAACAAAAGGCTCATCGCTCATTGGGGATTGAGCAAAAAGGCCTTTTTTGATTTTGTTTTCCAAAAAAGAACCCACTGCACTACATGTAAACCGCATTCAAACCCTACCCCAATCTAAAATCGGGGTTTTAGGGTTCTATTTTTGCGCGGGCTCTTGCTGGGCTCCGCGGTAGCGGGGCCCAGCAGGTTTCCTTTCAACGCATCGGGTGTTTTGGATCCCCCATTGGAAAACCTCGCAAACCTTGTGAAAAAATCACCAACTCCTCTATTGAGGGGTTTGTGATTTCTCTTTCATATCTGACGATGTCAGCATCCTGTGGCTGGATGGCATGCGGCGTCAACATAGTGTATACAGTTGGATATTGCTTTTTTTTTGCATGCTCGCTGGGTATTGCGGCAATAAAGAAGCTAGAAACGCAGAATTGGATATGTCGTTATTGATGTGCGAAGTGTGGATACCACGGTAGACATTGGGAATTCTGTGGGTATATGGTCACTCCGCCTTACCCTAGGAGGGGCACCGTTTTCCATGGTTTCTTTGTTAAAAGACGCAGTTGAAAGTTCGTGCGTTTGCGCTCCGTTCACGCCTCGTTGCGGCAGTGTGACACGTACGCGTGAGTCAGCTCCCGTTGGACTAGTGGGTCGTGAGCGTGGGCCCCACCAGAGTGTCCGGCAGAAGGCGCGTGCGGGAGGCAGTTGCACCGTTTCGTGGAAAAGTGGCGTGCCGAGCAGGACGAGAGACATGCCGCCTCCAATGATAGCCTTTCCCGCGTGAACATCTGAAGCAAGCAGAGGGTAACGCAGATGCCCGTAGCGTAGCTGAGAGAGTCAACACTCTCTCCACGTGGTAGGCCCATGGCGAACGCGTGCCGGAGAGGCCGGCGCAGCCGACGCGGTCACTGACGCTCGCCTACCTCCACCTGTGTGACTGCGGGTTGTCGAATGCGAATGCTGGTGCGGGAGATGGACGCATCTTCAACAGCTGGCTCGCGTGCCGAAGATGCGAACGGCGCAAACATAGCACACGCAGCGGACGCAGCGGAAGGGGCGGAGAGCAAGGGCGGAGGGCTCAGCTTGTGTGGCCTGTCGCGTCCGCAGTGGCGCCGCTTCTTCCGCTCCTACCAGCTTAGCCTCAGGTCACCAGGTTCGTGATACGCTCCCCAAGGGGAAACGGCAACCTGGCCTTCTGCGGCGAACTGCTGTGGTAGCCTGCTGCGGCAGCTGGCTGTAACGGCCTGCTGCTGCAACAGTTGAGCGTAGACGACGAGGGAGCACCTCACTCGGGCAGTCACGGCGGTGGGCAAGTATGGCAAAGCAGTGCGTGTGCGCAAGAGCGATGGCTTCGCTGTGTGGGACGAACTGTGAAGCCCCAAGCCATGTGGCTCTATTGTGCTATTGCACGGCATACATGCGCATGCTGCCTCACAGCCATCCCCCTCTC
>SZWC01001899.1:14926-25255 GCA_023375785.1 Penium margaritaceum
TGATTGGTTTCCCGAACCATCCTGTCCTGTCTTTGCTCAGCCATTGTGGCCTTGACGGATGTGTCAGCCAGGGGGAGTGTTGGTATGTGTGGCTTCCACCCGTCACGAGCCACAGCCGTGGCAGCTACGGGTGTACCCGGAGCTGATGGTGAGAAGCTCCTCCGTCCGTAGTGTGAATGGTGTTATGAAGCTTTTCAAGCCTTGCAGTAACACTATCAGATTTATCATCGGTTGGTTGTCCTCGTATCCCTCAAGAAAACTTATATTGTCAAGAACCCTCGTCTACGACATTAAGAGCTATTCGAATTGGCAATTGGTCTGTCCAAAATCTGACAATCGGACAAGTGCCTAACGTCTACTACTGCCCCTTAGTCGTTTCCTGAGTCCAATTTTTTCTATGTGTTTTTTTCCCTCTTGGCTAGTAACCGTTGTTTTTCCCAGTCGCAGGACATTTGACCCAGCTTTCTGCAAGTCAAGCACCATCGTTGATCGCATTGATCAACGATGTCCATCCAGTTTTTAAGGTCAAGTCAAAGAGTTGTAGCAAGTTGGACTCATTTGCCGAAGAGGTGGAACGCTTTCATGAGTGCAGTTGCATGAGCCATGGTTATATTTGCGCTGATCTCTTGCTCACCTCCGTTGGTCTTCAGATCAGACCACCGACTTAACGCCGTGCCACACAAAACCAAGATTGTGATTTCAATGTCCTTGTCATTGTTGACCCTAGCAAAGTTGAATTACGTCTCCAAACCTGTGAGCCACAACCGGACCGTCGGTTCTTTGGAGCTCCCAGGATGTAATAGTTTCATGAGTGTCGGCCGTACTTCAGTGAGTACCACTTCATGCATGCGAGCATTCTCATGTTCCTCCATAGTTGTGACGAGTTTTTGCATATGATTATTGAGGCTCTCGAGTCCCAAATCGTTTAAGTCCAGGAAATTGTTTAGGTACGGATAACTTATGTATGTAGCATAAGTTTCTCACGCTACATAAGGAACATTGGAGGTTAGGGCATGTTGCTTTGCGCATGTCAAGTGATTCATGGAAGAATGTTTCTATACATGAATAAATCACAATACTGAAGGAAAATATGGATAAGGGTTACCGCTCAACTCCTAGCCAAATGTATGTCAAAGACAAAATGTTACACACATGGCCCACACGGGCATGTTCTCATGAAATGATCAATGAAATAAAATAATCCAATATGAAAGAAAAATACATGACAGAAAAAGGACAAGATCACATCTTGAGGCAACAAAAAGAGGCTATTCCACAACCACATACTATGAACGGTGAACATCTCATGAAAATGAAATCATGTTGAACGATGTGACAAGATCACATCTTAATCCATGCATAAAAAGGATATTGAAAACTTTTCATGAGGTTTTATGATAAATAAAGACATTTAATATCAAAATAATTCACATGAAACAATTCATGTTTGTTTCATTCCGTTGGGTGCAAGTGAGATTTGATTGGGCTTGCAACAATGACGTACCTAGAAAATAATTGTATCAAAACAGAGTTGGCGAAAGCCTTCTGTTGTACACGAGGGTCCGTGAACCCCAAAAGATCTGAAAAGTGCATGACGAAGTCGTCGCGTTTCACCTTTGCTCTCCTCTCGGATGCAATGTTGACGTCGTGACAGCAGCTATCCTCGTTGTTGCCGGCTGTGGACTGCGTCGCTGCAACGACGTCACTGACATCAGCGAAGGTTGTTTTCATCGTCCCGTGAATCGAGGGGTGGATTTTTACGACATGCTGTTCCCTTGTTTGGCGGGAATAGAGTTAAACAACAGCGTGAAACAAAGACCCACCCCGAGACAGACGATTCATTCGAAATCCTCGGAGTCATGAAAGTGTCATTAAAATGCTCAAATGGTAGTGGGTCCACAATGTCCTGCCAACATGGCAGAAAGAAGGGTAAGATTGACCTTAACACTTGGGGCATATGTTCCAAATACATAATGTATCATGCATTTTTGCTCATATCTAGGTGAAGGCAACATCTATCATTGAAAAAAAAAGTTTTTGGTGCCAATGGATACCAAGAAGTTCCTGCGTACGCTCTATGATTGTTTGTGGGAACATCCAAAGTTGTTAGAAAAATGAGATTTGAGTTCATGTACTTCACCTTATCAAATTAGATGGTATACATATTATATCGATGATTTCTGCGGGGCCGTAAACATCGTCGTTGGGCATATCGTTGCATTCATGGCACACTACACATGAACCTCAAGATTTTAACGCCTTTCATTCATAGGCATTATTTACACATGCCCTAAACTACGATGTTCCATTCCTCATGGATCTAAAAACATAAACAAATTTTGAGAATTTTCGTGGATATCATGGAATTTTTTTTGTAAAGCCGCACTAGATATAGTTGTAGTCTCCTAACTTGTCAGTGTAGCATCTCGAAGAGACCACTTAGAGGGCAACCTCGAACCCATCAATTGGCTAAAGCACTAGACCCGACATGTGCCTCATTGTGAACATCGTCAACTTATATAAATTATTGACTTGTTTCAGAATTGTCATCGAAGTGCACTCACTTACGCATAAAATATCCAATCATCTCAACTCCTTAATTTTACTATAAAGGAATTAACACCTATGTACCACCAATGGTTTTGTCAATGTCATACTTGGTCTAATAACATAACAGACTTCAAAGGCTAACCAACGCATTAGCCACAAAGCACCAATGTTCACACATGTCTTTAGTGCATTTCCAATATGAAGATGTTTGTAGACCTCAATACGATAACATATAACAGAGCCTGCATCCGACAACAAGCTCAAGTAACCAATGAACAACGAGGAAAAAGAGAAAAAGAAACACAAAAACAATGACGCTCTTCAGGCAAATCAGAGGGTAAAAAGAACTTTTGTGGGAAATGGCACACCATTGACCACAAAGATGGCCAACCCAATGATGGACCCCTTAAGCTGGAGGAACCATCCGCCCATGCTATTTCTTTTCAAATGGACAAGTGGCACATGGAGAGAGATAAACATACAAAATTTTGGACAAAGTATCCTTAATACCCACATGATATAAAAACTCAATGCATTGATTAGGGAGCTTCAAAATTCTTGTGCGTGTCAATTATTACTCAAATAACAAAATATGAATCTCTTAATGGAATTTAGAATTCACTTCAAAAGTAGTTAGTTTTTCATAAGTTTGTGTAATCTTTGTCTTTTAATTTCAAATAATAAAATTATGGTGTAAGGAATTAAATCTAGGACATATCATTAAGAATTGATTTATGTTGGTTCTGTATAAATTTAAAAATATTGAATACTATGTGTAACCTTTGGTGAAAAAGTATTGAAAAATACTGATGATATTCAAGGATGTTAAAAAAATCTTAAACTCCATGTAAGAAGGAAGCAAGGTGTACAAGTAAGATCATGGTGTCTTTATAATTAGTGTTTTATTTGTTTATCAATCAAGTGTTTATGAAAATTCTACAACGTATAAAGAAGCATTAAATGGGCATTTGAACTATGAATACGATTCCTCTTCACATGATGATTTGAAATTATACTTTGGTCAAATCACCCAATACCAAGTATTTTTTCTTGCATTCAAGGAAAAAGGAAAAACATGAAAGAAAATTTCTTCTTAGTTAAGGATTTTATGCATTAGGTTTTATTTCCATGAATTGTGTGAGAATTTGGAGGTCATTTTTTCTATTGGGTATGGATCTACAATGTAAAAATCATAATACATTGACGAAAGTTTATAAGCTGACATATTTTACTATCTCCAACACATATTCCATAAAATTGGTTTTGATAAACATTAAAGGAAAACAGAATGTGCTTCATAAAATTACTCGAAAGTCATGTGTGTAATTTCCATGAAGAAATTTCTTCTTGAGAGGATTTAATTATTTTAATGGAATCTATTCATTAAAAATAAAAACTTTAAACCATTTATAGTGATCTTTATGTTTAATAATTTTTTACACAATAATCAACATACATGGTAGGGTTTTGTCGTATGTTTATTAGAAAATCGAAATATAATCTCCTTAACACATGTTGCTCAACATCTTCCATAATATAATTTGTTGCATATCAATAATATAATTTTTAAGAAATTCTCATGATTTCATGGAATCATAACTTGCCATTAATGCACAAAACCATTAAGTGAAAACTATATGTTTGTTTTTATAATGAAAAGAATCAAGGAAAAACCTTCCAAGAAATTTCAGTTTTTTTAACCTACTTGTATGAATTTTTCTTTTTATGTATTGATGGTTTTGATAACATTTAAAACAAAATTACCGATGATTTGTTTTTGAAATGTTTATGGTAAGTAATGTTTTATGAAGGGACACAAAATGATTAGGATTTTAAACATGAAAAATAGTTTTATCTTGCTTAGTAGTAGAAAAAGAGTAATTTTGTGTATGGAGACACTCTGTAATGGGCCGTGTCTCCAGCTCCTGCTCTGAAGTCGTCGTCGGAGTTCGCCAAATGGCGTTCTCAGTCCGCGTCAGGGGTTTACCCCACTTCGCAAGACTGAGGGGCAATCGTCATCAACGACCCAGAGGAGGGAGACTCGAATATTTCGAGTCTCCGGAGGCCCATTTCAGTTTTTAACCAAACCCCTGGTTTTGGGACCCAAACCGGGGGTTTTTACCTCGAACTCGTGTGTTCGCACGAGTTATTCCGTTTGTTTTACGTCGAAGTTTGTCATAAACGAACTTCGAGTTTCTTTTTGTCGTTCTGGCGCGAAATCGTCGCGTGCGAGGCACACCGGCGATTTCGCGCCAGCTACTTCGACCTCCCCCTCACTCCCCCTATCCCTCGTCCTCTCTTGCTCGTTTGCAAGGAGGGCCAGGGGGGACGAGGGCACGAGGCCACGAGGCCTCGCCCTCGAGGCCCTCGTGGCCTCCCAGCCGCCGATCCGGCTGAGGCCGTGATCGGCGGCTGGCGGCTGGCCAGCCGGTGGCCGGCCGGTCGCTTGGCCGGCCACCGGCCGTCCTGCCGGCCGACAGCGAGCTGGTCGACGGCCAGTGAACTGCTGGCCACCGGCCAGCCCTCGCTGACGCGAGGGGTGGTGCGCAACCACCCCTCGCATCAACGAGGAGGGAAGGCCGAACCGGCCCTCCCGCTACATTCCTCCCCACTTATTATGAACCGTCCCGATTCATGAACAACAAGTAGGATTTTCAGTCAGTGAGTCATCAACATTGTGAAAGAAAAATAATAGTTTTAATTACCAGCTAATCATGAACACGTGCATGGTACATAAACCTAAGCTGCAGCTTGTAGGTCAACACGGCTAGCGGCCTTCCTCCTTTAGGCTGGAGTGTCCGCGTGACAACCATGTTGGGCGTCCCCAACCTCCTATGGTTGCTGTCCATGAATGCTGCCTTGTGGGAATGTTGTTCACTTTTCTCGCATTCAGGTGGTACCTCCTGCCACGCATCGATCTGTGTAAGCTGAAAGCTCGCTCCAGTACTCGTTGACCACCCCTGTTGGCAACCGAGATTCGGGCTCCCATGAATTATGTTCAAGACCATAACCGGCCCAATGGACGAGGTACTCCCTGACAACGCGCGATCGAAGAGTACGCTCTTGGTGCTGGAATATGCGAAGGACCTCGTATTGGCCGTCGGCAGCCAGGACTGCTGGCGGTGGCTGAACGGTTCCTTCTGCCGTGTATGGAGCCAGCAGGCTCACATGAAACACGTCATGTATCTTCATACTCGGCGGAAGTAGCAATCGGTATGCCAGTGGCCTGATACGTGCCACAATGGGAAACGGCCCAATCCACTTCGGTAGAAGTTTTCTTGCCCCTGGCGATTTCAACCGAAGGTTTTTAGTGCTAAGCAGCACTTTGTCACCGATGTCAAACGACACCTCCCGGCGACCTTTGTCGGCATATGCCTTTTATCGCTGGCGAGCTGCTTGAAGGTGACCCTTTGCCTCCTGTAACAAGGAGTCGATGCGCTCGGCAAAGGCTTGAGCAGAAGGGACCTGCCCTCCTGTACTCCCTCTCTTCACCAATGAAGAGGGTACCACTGGATGCCGACCACTGTTCAACATAAACGGTGTGAACTGTGTGGACTCGTTCACCGAGTTGTTCACCGCAAACTCAGCCGGTGCTAGGAATTCGTCCCAATCATGCATGGCAGGGTCCACGTACATGCGGAGCATCTGCTCCAGAGTGCGATTCATGCGCTCTGTTTGTCCATCCGTTTGAGGGTGAAACGCTGTCGACATTTGCGACTCGCTGCCGAAGTACTCGTTCATCTTTTGCCAGAACTTACTAGCAAATTTTCGATCTCGGTCGGAGATAACACGTAACGGCAAGCCGTGGTACTTTACGACACCCTCAAAGAAGAGACGAGCGGTCTCCTCTGCGTTCACGTCAGTGGTTGTAGGAATGAAGTGTGTCATCTTCGTCAAAAGATCCACAACCACTAGTATTGCATCATGGCCACGGGCCGTGTCCGGAAGACCTGTAATGAAGTCCATGCTGATGCACTCCCATGGAGTCCCATGAATGGGAAGCTGCTGGAGGAGTCCGGCAGGCTTCTTGTTACTAGCCTTATTCCGAAGACATGGGTTGCATGTCATGCAATACTTACGAACATCGACACTCCATCCTGGCCACCAATAGTGGTCCGAGAGTGCCTGTCCGGTCTTTCGGGGTCCAACGTGACCTGCGACGGGCGGGTCGTGGAACTGGGAGATAACCTTTGCTTGAAGGTCTCCCAAGTTTGGCACAACAACTTGTTCCCCGTGCCAGAAGATTCATGCGGCCTCCACCAAGCCGTACTTGTCCAGATGTCTTGAAACCAAGAATCCACACAGTATCCCATCCGGATCCTGTCCACAAAACCGTTGTAATGGACAATCTCTCGTGGTGGTTGACACAAAGGTGCAGGGGGATCTGGTGCTTGTGCGGTTGCTGTTGCAATGGCCATAAAGCACCCACTGATCTCAGTGGTTGGTTTAATTTCCACAGGCTGTCGGCTTAATGGATTGGCCACATTGATGCGTCCTGGCCGATATTCCCATGTGAACAAGAATCGACTCAGGTATTCGCTCCAACGTGCTTATCGTCTTGACAGGTTCGGTTGCGTTTGGAAAAACACCAATGGATTATGGTCGGTCATGACCGTCACACCCCCTTCATCACCCTCCAGGTAGCAACGCCACATTTTGAAAGCGTGTACTACAGCAAGGAGCTCTTGATCCCCAGTCGTGTACCGCGTTTCTGCGGGTATGAGCTTTCGGCTCTCATACGCAACTGGGTGACCGTAGATGAGGACGGCTCCAAGTCCTACTACCGACACATCACATCGAACCTGCCACGGATGCGATGGATCCGGAAGAGCTAGAACGGGCGCCGTGGAGAGAAGCTCTTTGACTTTGAGAAAAGCGTTCTCGCAATCAGATGTCCATTCCCAACGCACGTCTTTTCGCGTGAGCCTGGTTAGCGGTGCTACCAGGGTCGAATACCCTTGCATAAACCGTCGAAAGTAGTTTGCAAGGCCGAGGAAAGACCGAATCTGCCTAAGACTTTTGGGGCGTAGCCAGTCCACAACGGCTTGGACGTTTTGTGGGTCGACACGGATGCCGTCCTTGCCGACGATGTGTCCAAGGTACTCGAGCTCATCTTGTGCAAACTTGCACTTGCTCACTTTCGCATAGAACTTCTGTTCCCGAAAGATTGTGAGAACTTCACGCAGATGTTCTATGTGCTCTTTCATTGATTTGGAGAAAACCAGGATATCATCCAGGTAAACCAAGACAAACTGTCCGATTTGCTTGGCGAACGTTTGGTTCATTTCTCCTTGGAAGGTTGCCGGGGCATTTGTAAGCCCGAAGCATAACACTCAAAACTAATAGTGTCCCATGTGCGTTCGAAACGCGGTTTAGGGCACATCATCTTCCGTGATGCGGATTTGATGGTACCCTTGAGACAAATCCAAGAACGAAAATACTTTTGCGCCTTGGAGTTGGTAAAAAAGGTCCTCAATTCGCGGTAAGGGGAATCGATTTTTCACCGTCAGCTTGTTCAACGCCCGGTAATCTACGCACATGCGTAAACCACCATCCTTTTTGTTCACAAAAAAGGATCGGCGCACCGTACGGCGAGCTACTTGGCTCGATCCATCCTTTTGCAAGGTACTCTTTGATTTGGCGTTCGGCCTCTCGCCTTTCTGCTGGACTAAGGCGGTACATTGGTCTGAATGCAGGAGTCGCCTCCGGTTGCAGCGGAATCGTGTGGCCCATGTGTCTTTCTGGTGGAAGCCCAGGCGGTGGGTCTTGGAATACATCCAAGAACTCCGCCAATAGAGATCTGATCTCTTATGGCGTGTTTTCTGTCACGTCGCCCTCCACTTTCTGGAGCTGAGCCAAGAAGTATCAACAACCTTGTCGAATACGTCTCTTGACCTGCATTGTAGACAAGCTGGCATGGACTTTGAGTCGGGTCGGTGATAATTCTGTACTCGGAATCAACGTAAAGCAGCATTATCCTTTCCGGAGGATCAAACGCTTTGATTCAAAGCACATTAGAGCCTTGTTGTCACAAAGCCAGGGATCGCCTAGCACCACGTCGAACGGGTCAAGAAGGTTGAGTACCTTCAATGTGACACTCTGTGTGTACCCTTGAATACAAATTTTCGCTTTGCAAGTACCGATCATGGGTACCGTACGGTTGTCACCGACAACAACTACCCCATCCGATGGTTCGTACTTCAGGCCAACCTGTCGGGTAAAGCCAAGGCTAACAAAAGAGTCGTCCCCTCCAGTGTCAGCCAGTACGTTCACGGGAGCACCAGCTAGGTGTCCTTTGANCTTTCTGGTGGAAGCCCAGGCGGTGGGTCTTGGAATACATCCAAGAACTCCGCCAATAGAGATCTGATCTCTTATGGCGTGTTTTCTGTCACGTCGCCCTCCACTTTCTGGAGCTGAGCCAAGAAGTATCAACAACCTTGTCGAATACGTCTCTTGATCTGCATTGTAGACAAGCTGGCATGGACTTTGAGTCGGGTCGGTGATAATTCTGTACTCGGAATCAACGTAAAGCGGCATTATTGTTTCCGGAGGATCAAACGCTTTGATTCAAAGCACATTAGAGCCTTGTTGTCACAAAGCCAGGGATCGCCTAGCACCACGTCGAACGGGGTGCTAGGCACCCCGTTCAGTACCTTCAATGTGACACTCTGTGTGTACCCTTGAATACAAATTTTCGCTTTGCAAGTACCGATCATGGGTACCGTACGGTTGTCACCGACAACAACTACCCCATCCGATGGTTCGTACTTCAGGCCAACCTGTCGGGTAAAGCCAAGGCTAACAAAAGAGTCGTCCCCTCCAGTGTCAGCCAGTACGTTCACGGGAGCACCAGCTAGGTGTCCTTTGAACTGCATCGTCATGTTGCCTCCACTCTTCCGAGTGAACAGACTCGACGACGGTAAGCCGAGTTTGTGATAAACACGGAATCTATACGACGGGCGTCGCAACTCCCATGATTCACCCACTAGAGTCCACATCTTGTGGGCACGTGTGAATTCGGCCAGCACCTTCCAGTCTTTAAATTTCACTAGGTCGAAATCGTCGACTAAAGGTACTGCGAATGTGATTGAACTCATCGCTTTGAGGGCGTTTGTTTCAATCACCGCGCTACACAACTCTTGCACAATGGTTGGTGTCGCCACCACTAAGCAGGTTCGGTCATGCATCTCGTCTGGTGATGCAAAAATTTAGTGGGTATTGTCGATCAGCAAGTGCAGAATGAGGTTCAATGAGAGGGGAGAAAACAACAGAGAATTTTGAACTCGTCAAAAAATCAAATTGTTTAACATCCTCGTCTGAAAACATGAACTCACACTCGTGATCCAGTTTTACCCCTGAGTGGTCCCCACTGACGTCACTCAGGGGTGGGGAAAACCCGCCCCACGGCCCTGTCCGTTACCACGGCCGGGCCCATTGCCGCGACCGCGACCCTGTCCACGGCCTTTTCCACGGCCTCCTGCTGCACCATCCCCATGAGGTGCTGTTGTTGCAGCTAGCGCCGCGGCCTCCTTTCCACCACCAGCAACCTCAGGGCACTGAGCCCTAAAGAGGCACGGCTGCATGCAGTTGTGGCAGAGCCCTTCGCAGAAGGCTGCGTTGCGACGCTCATGCGCCGCCTGCAACTCGTCATTCTCGCGGCTGCGCTTGTTGTTGGGACCCTTGTATCCACCAGCCTTCTTGGCCAGAGGGTTTGTAGGCTGCTTGCCCTTGGCCCCGCCCCACTGTCCAGCTGATCCACCAGCCCCTGTAGCGTCCACG
>SZWC01001899.1:25475-41576 GCA_023375785.1 Penium margaritaceum
GGCCGTGCATCAGAGTAGTGTTTCAAGTTCGCCGAATACACTTCGCTCATGTAGTCGCGCAATGCCCTCCAGCTTGTCCAAGCTTGGCCAGTGGCTGTTGTGTTGGTCTTGTCCTTCAGCTTCTCGCTGGCGAGACCATCACGCAAGTACTCTAGCAGCATGCACTCTGGGTACTTGAACGTCTGAGTCCCATCGCCCTGGGTGAAGCTTTCGACTTCCTCCACGAGTGCAATGAACTCGCTCAAGTAGGATTCGAGCGAGCTGCCCAACTGCCTGAAGTCCTTGATCTTCTGGAAGGCGCGTTGCGCCTCCTTGCGTTGGCTGCACTTCTTGCGCATGATCGCGCAGAAAGCCTCCTACGGCATGGGTTTCCACTCGATGTGCGGCTGCAGCGCAGTCCACTCCTTGACCATGTACTTGAAGAGTTTGTCTTCAAGCCGCGTCGTGGCAAGGTCGCCCCACTGACTGAGTGGTGCCCTGTGGACACATAGGACGTGCTCCATGCGGTTCAGCCAGTCCGTCAGCTCCACGCCCTTCCAGAAGATCTCCACACTCTGGAGGAAAGACGTGTTCATGACCGACCCCAAAGTCGTCGAGGTAGGCAAGTCGTCGCTACCGCCGGTAGTGGCCTCCGCAGCTGCGACACGCTGCACTTGCTGTTGCATCCGCACTTGGGTCACACTCTGTAACGCTTTGTCGAGGTCGTTGCATCAGCGGCTTGCCTCATGGGCGGCGAGGCAATGCAGCTGGCGATCACGGTCAAGGTCCGTGATGCTCTGCCTGACGTGGGCCAGCAAGTTGGCGAACACGAACTTGAGCTCTGATGTTGTCGAGCATCAGCGATGGCCTCCAGGGCCTCGCGTTGTCCGTGCACCCTTACCCACTGCAAGAGGGTATGGTTCGCGTACACGCCTCCAAGGAACCCCACCTTTCGGAGGAGACTGTCGTCGGCGACGACGCTCAAGTGGGCGCTGCCTTGCCCCATTGCAGCCGAATCGTAAGAAGGAGGGTCCGCCTCCATTCCTCCGAGTGGTGCCGTATCTCCACCACCGGTGGTGATCTTGAGTCGGCCTACGACCTCGGCAGCAAACTCCGCGAGCCTACGACGGTCATCGCAAATTGCCTTCGCGGCAACCTCGTCCGGCACGTTCTCGCGGGAACTTCCCGTGTGGCTGCTTTCAACGCCCTTGCTGCTTTCGGCAGTCTCGCTGCCGTCGGCAGCTTGAGGCGATGCGACGAGCATCTTGCCCTTCTCGAGCAATCGGCTCGAGTTCGTCGCACGACGATGGCGATGGTAGCGATCCTCGTCGCCTTCACCATCATCGACGTCGTGCTCTTCGACGGGGTCCTCCTCCGGAAGATCCTCCTCCATCGCGTCGTCCGTCGCATGGGGGTAGCTCATGTGCACGTCGACGTGCTCGTCGAGCACCTTTGCGGCCTTCGCACGCTTCACGGTGTCGCCGAGGTTGGCGTCGGTTGCCTTAGGCGGAATGGTTGCCCTTGGCGGCATGGTTGCCTTTGGGTTGGCAACCGTTCTCGCGGCGGCGGCTCCGAACACTTGGAGTCCGCCGAGGGCTCGTGGTGACGCCGTCACCACCTTGCCCTTGTTGGTCTTAGACGGTCCGGCACTTGCCATCACGTCGCTCGTGCAACTAGCACGTGAAATTTGTTGTGAGCATCACCCCACAACGAGGAGGAATCGCCTCCTTAGACGTTGCTCTCACGATCGGTGAGGCAATTTCAATTTAAATACCTATTTTCCTAGGCCGCCACGTCGGCACAAGATTGTGGATTTACAAACTAGTCCTCCTAGGCCGTGACTCACGGCACTTGGTAGCAACTAGGATCTAGGAAAACAGAAAATCAAAATACAAGGAAGTAACAAGACTTGTGAGTACCGCTCAAAAAACTAAGACAAAGAACAAGAAGATAAGTAAGTACAAGGTCTAGAACAAAACACTACTTGTCTTCTTGTCTTGTTGTCTTCTTGTCTTTCTTGGCCTCCTCTTGAGTCTTCTTTGCGCGTCTTGCGCCCCTTGGCGGCATCCTCCTTGAGCTGGCGGCGTTGGGGGAGCCGCCAAAAGTCCCCAAGTTGTCACCCTCCTTCTTTTTAGGGTGCTCTCAGGTCGTGAGAGCCCCTAAGCTTGGGGAGGGATGCTGTCCCAATTTTTTGGATGAAGGAGGTCGGAAGGAGCCTTGAAAATGAGGAGGATTTTGTGGTTTTAGAGGTGGTAACTCCCCAACCCGCTCCACAAAAATCCTTTTAGCCCCCTGGAAGTGTGGAGATGGTGGAAGAAAGTGTCTCCACGAAGTAGAGCTTTTTTCAAGCTCTCTAAAGCAACTTTCGGCGCTTCAATCTGTGAAGTGTGGATGCCGTAGTCCATTCTGGCGTTTTTGCTACTGCTTGTAGCTGCCGGCGGCGTTTTATATATGTCGTAGCCGCCGTTTCCGTCGAACCCTTGGTCGCGAGGGTCGTCTCCCTCTGAGAACCACTGTAACGGGCCGTGTCTCCAACTCCTACTCTAAAGTCGTCGTCGGAGTTCGCCGAATGGCGTTCTCAGTCCGCGTCAGGGGTTTACCCCCCTTCGCAAGACTGAGGGGCAATCGTCATCAATGACCCAGAGCAGGGAGACTCAAATATTTTGAGTCTCCGGAGGCCCATTTCCAGTTTTAACCAAACCCCTGGTTTTGGGACCCAAAACGGGGGTTTTTACCTAGAACTCGTGTGTTCGCACGAGTTATTTTGTTTGTTTTACGTCGAAGTTCGTCATAAACGAACTTTGAGTTTCTTTTTGTCATTCTGGTGCGAAATCGTCGCGTGCGAGGCACGCCGGCGATTTCGCGCCAGCTACTTCGACCTCCCCCTCGCTCCCCCTATCCCTCGTCCTCTCTTGCTCGTTTGCAAGGAGGGCGAGGGGGGACGAGGGCACGAGGCCACGAGGCCTCGCCCTCGAGGCCCTCGTGTCCTCCCAGCCGCTGATCCGGCTGAGGCCGTGATCGGCGGCTGGCGGCTGGCCGGCCGGTGGCCGGCCGATCGCTTGGCCGGCCACCGGTTGTCCAGCCGGCCGGTAGCGAGCTGGCCGACGGCCAGCGAACTGCTGGCCGCCGGACAGCCCTCGCTGACGCGAGGGGTGGTGCGCAACCACCCCTCGCATCAGCGAGGAGGGAGGGCCGAACCGGCCCTCCTGCTACACACTCATTTGGTATGGGAAAATGTGTTGAACTTGTTTCAATTTGCCAACGTTGCATAATGTTAGCAAGCGTTCATGTAAACATGTTTTAAATTTTATATGATTTTTGTAGTGTAAACATAGTCATTGTCATTGTTATGTAAATCTTGAATTACGTGATTCATTTTTGAGTTTGAAGTTAAAGGCTATTCCATCAATTATCATCAGTGGAAAACTTACACACAAATTGGTCTTATTGGAATGTGAAAGGAGTCATGCAACACATCATAAAAAATCACACATAAAAGTTGAGTGTAAAAGTATGTGAGATGAACACTAAATACAAGCTGAGAAAACTTACACTATGGAGACGAGCACACATAACTTAAAATTCAAAAAACTGAAAAGAGAAAAACGTTGAAAATCACACTTAAAACACCTATCACAGCCAAACATGTTGAGGTTTTTCTTAAAACTCACAAAATTGTATTGTTTCCCATTATAGCCAGACTTTTTTTTGGAAGGGAGTGCTCTTCACATGACAATTTGTTAGGTTCCACTCTTTTCGTGTTATGCTAAATGAATAACATTACACAAGCTCCACAAAAAAGCGAGGGTTTTTTTCCTTACGATGATTGAAAATTTGACACGTTAGAATACAAATTATGCAAGATATTCTGGCTGACAGTGAAAGGTTGGGGTGGTTGACTACTGCTTGCTTTCAAAAACCAGCATGTTTTGCACAGAACTGATTCGCGTGTTCATGTGCAATCTTTACAGTTCTACGAATGTATTCGGGAAGTTGTGATTTCTTTGTTGCTTCCCGCTTAATTGATAAGTGTTTGTGCGCATATGGTGAGTGAATAGACATTTGTCAGTACCTGCGGACCTTGAAACTGGAATTTCTTCTGTTAAATGTTTTCTGTGAGAGCTTGAACAAACGCCAAACTGGCGGCTGCATCCTTCTGATGGGCCCACAGCTGTCGTGTAGGCAGCACAGGGGATAACCAACTGTTGTCAAGACTCTCCCAAGTTGGAGGATGCATCCTTGTTTGTCGTTCTTTTGACGTCAAGGTTCGCTCTGTGGTTTGGTTTGGGTCCTGTTCGTCCGAATCAATTACGACCGGTCACGCCAGCTTTTTGTGTTCCCAAGGAATGACATTGAGTAGCATCGTTGACCGGAAAAGCGATCCTGGCCGGATTCCTGTTGCACACATACGCCGATGTCCTGCAACTGTCCTTAAGCGGATGCCAGATTCGAAAGCAGACAAGTGGCTTCACTTGTAGCTCCGAACCAGGAGGGAGATGGATCGCACGGCAAGACACGAAGTTTTGGAACAATGAAATATTCACAAACCAAATGGCATGAGGAAAGGATTTCGAAAGGAGGTTAACACCTCTATGCTCTCCTTTCGAACTCATTGCATCCTAGTCCTAGTCGGCCCTTCAAAAATAACCAGAAAATACAACCCTAGATTACTGCGGCGGAGTTATTGCCGCAGCTTTTGATGGTGTTCCAATCATACGGAACTGAAGGATTCTGAAGAAATTATAGTTTTTGTCCTGGATCTTCACCGAAACTCCACTAAAGGCGAACAACTGGTAACTTAGTTGCAAACGTTAACTTTACGTAGGACAGATCTAGGTCTATTGAAGCTACATAGAAAAGAACGCATGTTGCAGGCTAAAAACGTCTTTACATGTGTTCAAAACGTTTTGGCATAAACAAATGACGAGAAACAGCTATGTAATAATCAATCTCTGGTGAAGAAAGACAACTACGTTCATGAACAAAGAATATGATATTGAATCCATGTCAAAGATGTTTTTCCTCATAGTTATGCAACTCAACGCATACTAAATGATGAATACCATCCATAAGTATATCAATTCCGTTTTTTTTTTCATGTAAAATTTCTAAGCATGATAGATGTTTCACTTGAAAGATGGTGGAAGAGGCCATAGTCTTCCACGTTCATCAGGGCCAAAAATTATACCATGCCTACTATTTAACAAAATCAGTTTCATTTATACATAGTTCTTAGATTTGGGATTCTCAATTATTTAAGTGATCTGTGACTGGCATGAAGCACATGCACAAATCTATGCATCTTAGTATGGTTTGAATCCATTCTTGAACACATTATTTCCTTCAAGTCAAGGGGAGAGGGACGCACTAATGAAGAGTCAATTAAGTCACTCCTTGCTCCTCGATGAATTTTTTAACATATAATCCTTTAAATCTTGCCAATTCAGAATTCTCAAAAAGTTAAAAATTTCAAAGAGATTATTATTGTTTCCTTTACGAAGGATTTTTCACATGTCAATTACTTCATTGGAAATTCCTTTTGTTCAATGATTTATCAACACAGTTTTGTCTATTTCAGAATAAGATGATCTCATCTCTACCATGGTGAATGTATTTTTGTATTCATTGTTGTGAATTGTCCTTCCCTTATGAAAAAATGTGATCGATAAATGAAGCATGTTGTGAAATCTGTCCATGTCCCTATAAGACCTCAACATTTCTTCCTAAGATGATCTCTAAGAATGAAAATCAAACTCTTATGGATGAATGAAATTTGGAACATACTACTTGTCACCCACAATTTATCAAAATATTTAATTGCTACAAAAGCACATCATGTGAGCCAAAACGTGTACATTCTTCTTGTAGGATCACACTTTGATTGACACATCGAGTGTGAGATTCTAGAGATAGAGTAAAATTGGACGTGGAAGTTATAAAAGGCGACTTATGCACAAATATTTGGAGGCATGAGTGAAATATAGCTCAGCCAAAAAGCAAACACCTTAGATGCCTTCTCCCTTACAGATTTCATTAACAATGTTTCTGTACCATGTCCAAGTACTGGGGGTAACATGTACAGAGCTAGGAAGAAGGTGTTTGAATGTGAATGAAGCATGGACTATGAAATGTTAACTAGCTTTTATTTTGAAATAAAGGCATAGTGGTTTGGGGGCTTTCAATGTCTTTTTGAAGACAAAGAGGCTACTCAAAGTACTCATAAATTAAAGGTTGCATGTAGTTTCATAACAACCTTGGTGGTGAAATAAGTACCATAATTGGTGTATGGTCTCAAGTTGACAGGTGAATAGCAATTGAAGGGTCTTAAGAGAGTAGAAGAGTCAGATATTGAAGGAAAATAGACAGGTTAAGAGTCTCTTATATGCTCAAGGGTGATTACGAGGTTGAAGTGTCACTAAAATTTAAAATGTGACACGTTAACAGAGTGTGACAAGGTCTTGTTGTGTTAAGTGGTAACTACTCACCTTTGCAATAAAAATGAGCTGAATCTCTTTAGGCATGATACGATATTGTACACGCTTTTCTTTAAGAACTCTTCAAAGGATTTTCAGGGGGCATCCGAAATCAATCCTAAGTGGAAGATCGTTCCCTAAAGCCATTGTTTCTTAACATTCTGCCTTAATTAAAAGTGGTCATGAGATATAACATATTTCATTACAGAAAATTATGATTGTTTATTAAATTGTTGATTTAGAGGTAGATTTTAGTTATGTGCAGGATGGGCTTGCGTGATGACAAAAAAAGGTCAAAACATTGTTTAAACAAAGGATTTATAAGGATTTTCCACTAAAGGTTTTTTTGCATTGATGTGGAGTTGGTCTTTTGAGGATCCTTGACATTAATAGAAATACTTTCTGAAAATGAATAAGATTTTTTATTTTTTAATCGATTGGAATGTTTCTCTTACTAAAACTTCAAAAGGACATTGTCATTGCATTTCTAGAAACGTTTCTTATGGTGTAGAAATATTCTCCTTGGTTTTGGACACATCCCCCTTACGTAGTTGTTTTTCAAGTCATGAAGGAACTGGATGCGGAAGGTACTTCCCATTCTCGTATGATAGTGTTCGAAAACATTACGGACCATGTCATGCTTTTGGTTAATGTGAGATTTGTAAAATTCAAATAAATCTTAATGTAAGGCCCCATGTCAGGAAATTAATGTTTCTATAATGGAGTAATAGATGTATTTGATGTAACATAATGAGAATTGGATAAAGGTCGTTGCCCAAGGCTTGTTAGCAACGACGGGGAATTCAACCATTGGATCTTATCGATGACCACATGGGTGAATGTTTCAACAAATTCATGAGACAAAATTGTGAAACTGGTTGAAGAAATTTTGAAGCCCTTTTGTTTTCTACTCCACCACATAATCTTATTAAAAATGCCTAAAGAATGAAAAGAAAATAGAAAACTTGTAATGATTGTTACCACGTTGCATTACAGAGTGCTAGCAACCTCCTCAACATAGTGCGCAAAGGCTCCCAGTTTAAGTGTATAGGTAATTGGAGTCGCATCTGATGCCTCCAATTGAGTTATGCATAAGGAAAAGGTTTGCCTTGAGTTTATATCTTCCTTGAAAGTTGTGTACGGATCAGAGAGCACCCAACCAGGGTTAAAGAACCTCAATTAAATGTTTTTTTACAAAACCTTATGACAATGGGTGGGCCGATTTTATTTTAAGAATTATCAAGTGATTCCTTTGCAAAGGAGGAATGCAAAAATATAGATAAACAAATAAACTCCCACAAATGGGAATCCTAAGAACTCAAATGGAGATTTGTACTGAATGGATCTGGAATATGAAAACAAAATTCCAAATGTGTAACATAAGGAGTTGTATGTAGTTATGAAGATGGGATGGATGTGAAAGGCCTTCTTCATGATGTTTCGTTTGCTTTACACATGATGCATTTCTGTTTTTGTTTACAAAATGTTGACAAAATCTATTACTTGAAATCTCTTTTGATGAAAAAAGGGTCACTTTGTTTTCCAATGGAACAAGGAATGAGATTTCCCTTGATGTAAATATGTTTTGTTTTGTGTTTTTCCTAGTTGAATCTCTATGGGTGAAATTTATCCTAATGTCCATGAAGAAGCGTGTGTCTATGGTTGATTCTTTTTTTTTTACCATTTGTTTTCTTTTCATACTACTATGCATGACCTCGTTATTCTCCTTTTTTCACCAAGAGAATGCTCCTCCGTGAAGGATAAGAGACCCTGATTTCGTTTTGATGTTGTAGCCCTTAGAGTGTGCGCTGGAGAGTCAACATAAACATTCTAGTTGTTGATAGTGACAACTCCATAATCTTTGTGTTGCAAATGAAATTCGACGTATGGCATCATGCACTTAAGTCCCTTCCATGCTCATAAAGGATGGGGGTTGGTAAAAGAAAGAAGACATCCCAGTAGAAGTTTAAGATATGGTTTGGTACAACTTGTTTGCATGAGGATCTTACACACAAAGGATTGATTGTGGTGATATGGATGGAGCGTTCTTGCTAACATATGGTAGAAGTATGGTCATTTCAGGTAGATGCCTTCACTCACTCTTATTCTCGCCGAATGATTCTACATTGAAGTGGTTTTTTCTTCCATTGTTACATCGAAAGGAGGAGGATAAGATCACATTAGCATATGGCTTGTAGTCATCATTCAACATTCTTGGTTTCAATATATCTTTTGATCTTATGAAATTTCCTTTCCGATTTCTTTACATGTAATGTGGTACTTTAGTATTTAAGACATTAAGAAGAATGCTTCAATTTTAACGTGTGCAACACAATTATAATGTTAAAATATTGTTTGAAATGAACAATTTGGGGTAGTTTCAGAGTGCGGTCTTACAATTTGCCCCTATTCTTGCTTGACCATGTCTAAAAGGCCCCCATTCTCAGAAAATGGCTACGTCACCCCCATTTTGGAAACAAATGGCCAGGCCGCCCTCACAATCTATGCTTTGAGTAATTATGGTTTGGCCGTTGAGTATGGATGAAATATTCTCGATGTGTTGCCCCAACTATAAAAAGTGTGGGCAAAGTGAAAATAACATTTTGTATGGCACATTGGTGAAAATCACTTTCAATGGACACCTACCATACATCCTTCTAGATACCTGGTCCGTTGTGTCCACCATTCAAACCGCACCGCTCTTGGCCATGTTATTTTTACAAGTTACGGAGTTCACTTCTGTTCTCTACAAGATGAGGAAGAAGAACCTTATTTTTGTTTGTCATATGTCAAGAATAGCAAAAGTATTATTTATCCGCACACCTTTTGAGTACTTGATTTAGAGTTGCCACCTCTTTTCTCGCTGAATACAGAGTAATGGTTTGTCATGGACAATAACATTTTATTAGGGCCCAAATTACACATGAAAAGACTACCCTTTAAACATCCATGAATTTAGTCTAGGTATAGTGTGGCCACAATGGCATCAAAATTGACCAATATGTGGACGCGCACCGTAATGCATGCTAGTCCCCTTCTACCTCAAAACGTGGTCAAGTCCACACAAGTGAGGTCACTTAGCATCCAAGAGCAACCAAGGGTCTCCATTGTCCATCATTGTTAGTTGCATGTTTCATCGTTGACGCCAGGGTAGCCCAAACAAACCTGTCTGACTCTCGCGCCATGCCCATGGCGGTGGCCAGAATCCTTGCACGCGATACGTGTGGGTCATTAGGGCATGGTACATATACAATCATTATTTTCATTTCAATCATGGCCTCATTTATGTCGCATGGCGGCTTCATCATTCCTCGGTTCTTAGAGCAATGTGTGCCAAACCATTTACAACACGTACCGTTTGAAGGAAACTTGTGCCTTGTCCCTTGAACCTTGATCCCTTGATTGCCGACACAACCATTGACTACGTTGACCCCTTGCATGTTTGTTCATTTGCTGAGTGGGATGATAACATGAGAGAGTGTGACAAATGGAAGGCGTAGCAAGAAGTTGCGTTGTTGGCATCCATGACCAATGAATCCCTTAACCTCGGTCCCGTCACGTATAAAGGTGGTGAATTTGTATGGGTCTATCCCAAACGATACTACCCGCCTAGTGGTACCTGCTACATCTGTGGTGGTCTTTGGCCATGGCGTGTCTCCTCTCTGGTTTGAACTGTTTGTTAGGAGAACCTCCCAAAACACCATGTCGGAATTTTGGCAAAGATCACTACCCACCCCGCAAGCACAAACAATCCTCGCACAATTGTAAGCAAGCATCATCACAATGTGCCACTCTTTCCCATCATTTTTGAATTGTTGAGCTGAATGTGTTAATGGTGTCAATGTACAGGCCCCTCAGACGTAGATGACGACTTTGGCTCAGTTTTGGGAAGGAATGGAATTCTAAACCATGGAAGAGTGCTGGTGCAGAATCGAAATTTACGGTGTTCAACACCATTTCCGCCTAATGTGGGAGAGGTTGGAGCCCGAGAGGAACTCTATGTGTTGCAAAAATTATAAAATTGAGCGGTGTTAGTGGGTCATATGTGCATTCATGACATCAAAGTTCTAGAGTTTTGTTCTGTCCTTGTACGTGGATGGGCATAAAAGTAACCTCTGGCAGACAAAGGGGGATCTAGCGTGCACAACTAAGTTGGTCCCGCTCCGCATCTGAGACATCGTGCCACAAGACCCGACAACGGACGCAAAGGCTCTCAAGAGATTACCCACGAAAAGTTGGGGTACTAGCTAATCTGGAGGGCACCGCACAATGCCCTACAAGAAATGATGGGGTGGATGTCTGAATCGTTGGCCCTCTGCCCGATGTTCTACGCTGATGTGAGTATCCATGAACAAGAATTCGTTCTTCTTGATTTATGTTTTTTAGAATCGCCAATTTCAACGGGACGTCCATACTTTTGTACTTGAAATTGATTTGCGTTGACATTAACATGATGGCCGTTGCAGAGTAGAAGTAGAAGAAGTTTTGACAATCCTTTGCGGCGCTTGCTGCCTGTTGGAAGGCCTGGCCGTAGGTGCGCTACATCGTGATGTTGGATGGAATGTTCTTAAAAAACAAATACAAGTAGGTGCTCTCAACTGTTCA
Source organism: Penium margaritaceum (assembly GCA_023375785.1). NCBI lineage: Eukaryota > Viridiplantae > Streptophyta > Zygnematophyceae > Desmidiales > Peniaceae > Penium > Penium margaritaceum. Next base: position 36,533 of record SZWC01001899.1, read on the forward strand.
ATTCTTCGATACAAATGAGAACATTGTCTCCATGGCATATGCCCTTGTCAACAAAGAGGACGATGATAATCGGAGAGGGTTTGTCCTCTAGCTTTCTAACGCATATTAAACGTTGCCGGAGAGCGCCACAACAATTATCTGTGACCATACTTGGGCCTCTTGGCGGCCATGGTAAAGCCATTACCACATGCCAACCACAAGTTTTGCAATTACCTCATCAAAGAAAATATATGAGTCACCCGGAGCAAAACAATGTTTGTCATCTTTTGGCAGGTAACACACTTGTAGGAGCGGGAGGAGTATGACAAGCTTATTCTGAAGCTCATGTACACAAACCAAGGACTTACACATACGTTTTTTGGCATGGAAACTAGAGATTCATCCCGTTGTGGAGCTAGAGCCGCTTTAACAGCCCACTGGGATGTGACGACCACACCACCAATAATGTTGTAGAGCCTCTCACTTGGATAATTGAGACAAGAAAGTTGTTTTCGTTCCACTGCTTTGCCAGCCTCTTCCTATCTATGTAGAAGTTGTTCACCATGAGTAGGGTGCTGGCACACGACTGAAATATAGACACTAGGTAGAAGAAGAAGTGGTTGACTACATCTGGTAAAGCCCTTGAGTACATGTGCCTTCCGACATGTGACTATGAGGTTGTGCAAACTAGGGACCTTATGGCCACGGTCACAAGGAGCATAGGTGTGCCACGCCTGGTGGAGTATCTTATGCGGAAGTGCAGTTGTGGCCACTACCAAGATTTCGGCATCCCGTTTGTGCAGGCATGTGGAGTCCTATTAGAGAATTGGGTAACCCTAGATGCATACATCGACATGGTGTATAGTGTTGTCGCATAAAAGTGCTACTACGAACACCCCATGCTTGGCGTGAACCTCAAAGTGTTGCAACTTACTCCACCTTAACCAAATTAGGAGGGTGATTTGTTAGGACCGGGATGGCAAGCACCAGACGATGGTGTAGTGGGACATACTAAGGAAAACGCAAGCTGTGGGATGACATGCTGTGTGCTCACTACATGTGTGGTCACTATTACTAGAAGGGACATACAAAACGTTGTTGAACAAAGCCTGTAGCACCAAGAGTGGCTGAAATGGCTATAGAACAGGCGGTTAAGCTACGTGTACATTAGCTTACTAAAGCCACGGCCACGGAAGAGGATGTAGGGGAAATCAAAGTTGCGGCTGACGCGAAAGTAGGAACTAGTGCGTAGGTACTGGAGGAGTCATGACGGAGGAGGACTATGTTGATGAAGACCTAACTCAGGAGCACTTTGGAAATTTTGAGGGACACAGGGAAGGGGAGGATGAGGAATACAAGGTGGAAAATGTAGGAGAGGAGTAGGGCAATGATGTCTTGGTTGCTCGTCTCGCTCCTGTGGATGACCGTACGTTTAATTTGAGAGACTTTGAGACATCAGATGACAACTCCGACCCTGATGAGAAGACGAGGAGGGCAAGGCAAGAGGCGGAGGAAGCATGTTTTAGGCTTCACTACACAATGGTTTGGGAGCTCATGCTTTAGATAGGGCTGCCTGTCCTTGACCTTTTGCCTGACACACGAGTGCTTTGAAGGTAAAGTTTTGTTCACCTTTGCAGTGTATTTGTAAGTATAGGCATGTGGTGTTGCATGCTCCTTTATTAGACATTAGTCATACATTTTTGTTTAACCGGACTAATTACGTTTGTTAGTTTGTTAACAATACACAAGGCTATCCTACTCATTCATGTCTAGGCATTGTTGAGTAGTCAAAGATGAAGGTTGTCAAGGGGAGTTTATTTTAGGGGGTGTTTAAGGTTGCGACGGTTGATTGTGGCGGCTACTGAACATGGCCAAACATCACGTGGCCAAAACGAGGAGGCGTTTTATGATGTGCTGGAGTATGGAGATGCCTGCTTATGTGCAACTTCTGACCTGATCTGTTGGGTGCACAAAATTCCAGTGTTTGTGCAAGAGTGGATTGCCTCGTTTGATATTTTTGCATTGTGTTACATGTGTCAATGAAGGATTACCATTTTTTCTAAATTCTACTTGCTATACCTTGCAATGTTTCTTCATTTTCTTAACCCCCTGACATGAAAAACAGTGTTGTCTCTGTGCATGGTGGACAGCTTCAAAGTTACAATGGTGCATGCGAGTGAACAATGCGTATTAATGTTATGGTCATTAGAGTGCCTTGCTATCTATTAATGAAGATTAATGAAAATTTTCACCTAGTTTTCTCATTTCTATTTTTAGAGAACATAGTCTTCATAGATTTCACCATACTTCAAAACTTAAATACCACACTTGAGACAATGACAATTGTTGGTGCACAATGAACATGTGTTGAGCCATTAGGCAAGATAGATGNTATGGAGATGCCTGCTTATGTGCAACTTCTGACCTGATCTGTTGGGTGCACAAAATTCCAGTGTTTGTGCAAGAGTGGATTGCCTCGTTTGATATTTTTGCATTGTGTTACATGTGCCAATGAAGGATTACCATTTTTTCTAAATTCTACTTGCTATACCTTGCAATGTTTCTTCATTTTCTTAACCCCCTGACATGAAAAACAGTGTTGTCTCTGTGCATGGTGGACAGCTTCAAAGTTACAATGGTGCATGCGAGTGAACAATGCGTATTAATGTTATGGTCATTAGAGTGCCTTGCTATCTATTAATGAAGATTAATGAAAATTTTCACCTAGTTTTCTCATTTCTATTTTTAGAGAACATAGTCTTCATAGATTTCACCATACTTCAAAACTTAAATACCACACTTGAGACAATGACAATTGTTGGTGCACAATGAACATGTGTTGAGCCATTAGGCAAGATAGATGTTTCCACACTAGAGTTTCCTTGTACATTGAATGAGAGGTCGACAAAGCAAAGACATATGTGTTGTGGCATATATATGACTCAAAGCAATTGTTTTTTTTTGCCTACATACGTCATAGTGACGCAATTTTTGACCTAATAAGAAGCACAATGCATGGCATATACTAAGTGAGTATGGGTACTCTAGACATGTTTAAGTCAAATTATGGCATTGTCAGCGGAAATGAAAGTGCAAAGTACAGAGGAAAAATATGAAATTGTGGTGTTATCCAACTTTGTATTGAACGGATAATACATAGAAATTCATTAACAGAAAGTTACATGCCCCTCAAAACACGGGACAAGTTGGACATGAATTGCCTAAAATGAGGGTAGATTAAGTAGGAAATCCTTAATCCCAAGACACATGTCCTTGAAAGGATGGGGCAAGGTGGACATCAATTATCTTAAATGAGGGTAGAGTAGGTAGGAATTCCTAAACATAAAGTGACATGACCGTTGAAAGACGGGGAAAGGTGGACATGAATTGACTAAAATGAGGGTAGAGTAGATAAGAAATCCTTAATCCCAAGTCATATGGCCCTCAAAAGACGGGGTAATGTGGACATGAATTTTCTGAAATGAAGGTAGAGTAGCTAGGAAATCCTTAACAGAAAGTTACATGCCCCTCGAAAGAAGGGGTAGGGTGGACATAAATTTCCTTAAATGAGGGCAGAGTAGATAGGCAATCTATAAGAGAGAGTCACATGCCCCTGAAAAGATGGGGCTAGGTGGATATGAATTGCCCAAAAATGCCTCAGATTAACATCATCACCAGCCACTATGGACTCGGAGGTTCTTTCCATACCCACGGCTCCCATGGCTCGGATAGTTGGATGGTCTACTACTTGGCATGGGCATTCCCAAGTTCCATGTCATGTGTTCAGGAGTCACTGGAGGTAGGGCCCATGATGGTTCTTCATGGCCCAACAGTATGTTGCGTGGTACATATTTCTCCCACTCTTACTTCAATGCGACGCATGCCCGAAAAGCTGCCACACATTCCGGTACGGTAGTGCCGTATCCATGATGTGTCGGGCCATTCGGGCGGCCGTCCGTGTCCATGTCGATCCAACGTGTAGTCAAAGTTTGAGAGTAGGTGTACGCTTATCAAAGTAGACTGAAGGGGAAGCACATTATGTACACATGATAGTACCTGTTCATAGTGCAAACCGTTACAAGCAACATGTTTGACGGTCGAAGTCTCCTTTGGTGCATGACCTAGTTTGACACGTAAACCCGATGTACCAACTTGACGTATTGTTTGGAACATACGGCAACAATGTCGTGCAGGCAGAATGTACCTGCATGTGTCCACGTCAAACAGGTTGAACTTAGTCTTGCGACGCACGGTCCCATATCATCGGGGGCGGGGCAATGTTGTCCCATTGGGTCGTTGTCCACTTTCGGTGAGGACTACTGAAGTGGACCAGTCCGCTTCACTGGATGATATCACAAATATCGCGTCATTCTATGTTGAATCCACAAAGCTCAAACATAGCATTTGAAACAACAAGCCTGGCATGAAAACATAAACAAATGAATTTCCTACCACCATGCTGTCGAGTGACATTGGTAGGGTTTCGTTACGTTCTTTGAGCGAAAGTGTGGATGCCGGTTGATGACGTTCAGACAAGGCTCCGTTGACGTCGACATCAGTTAACCCAAACCCTCGACAATTGGTTTTGAAAATGGGGATGAGGTATTTATGTTTTTAAAAATTGGGGCAACAAAGGCAACTAAGGAAAACAGGGGCGACTTACAGGCAAGTGTTTCGAATAGAAGTGATTTAGTCGTTTTCCACAGAATGGGGGGTCTCAGAGATGTTCAGCCGAAAATGGAGGCGATCGGAGTTTTGCCGAATTTCAGACTGCAATAGAAACCGTCATTCCCTCGAATCCGATTTGTCTGCTTGCATTCGTGCAGCACCGGTCTCAGTTCCTTCTTTTCTGGCCTGAGAGGAGAGAGAAAGTGGTTTCAGTGGGTTTGCGGAGCCTCCCCGTTCCCCCTCTGACGTAGAAAATCGAATCCCCAACCCCGATCCTTTTCGCCCTCCGCCTTGCGTCCCCTCCACCCACCGCCACCCCTCAGGGAGCGCCGGTTCGTCAACGCCCTCGAGGTGCCCGGCCCGCTCCGCGACATGCGCGGCTCGACTCATCGCTGCC
>SZWC01001899.1:53730-64937 GCA_023375785.1 Penium margaritaceum
CCCCCCCGCCGCCGAATAGACGAACAACATGCACATTTCGTTGTCTGCAGCACATCCAACAGTTCCATCTTATCATCGTCACTCAACCCCTTATCATGACTGATGTCCTGAACTGCCATGCCCCATGGGTTTTTTGGACCCTCATCACGGATGACACATTCCAGTTTACCCGCCAACTTCACTAAACCCGCAAGCTTGTCAACCTGCTTGTCAAAAACTTTGCGGCGGACATTTCTTGCGTCAGGTTCCACCGGGGCTTTATCTTTTTCCCCCACCGGACGCGCCTGCTCCGAACTGAAAGCGTTCCTGCCCACAGTGTTGTCACAAAGTCAAACCATGACAAACGCTTACCCTGGTGCTTTACAGCCGCAGGATTAGTGCATTTCAGTGCATCCCACTGCTTTCGGCTCAAGCTCAACTGTCCACCGGATACGGTCAATTGCGTTTCCACTCTTACCAACTTGATCGTATGCCGTGTGCCAAATCTTGGCGAGGTTGTTGCAGCGGTAGCGTATGTGGTCCGTCGAAAGTGCGTCGATGCCCAACTTCGGCGCGATGACAGCGTGCATCTTGGTTTGCCAACCTCTAATTTTGCGGAATTCTCCCGCGTACTCCAGTGCCAGCAACAGCAGCACGATATCCTTCTCGAACGTCCAGTAGTTTTTTCCCGGCCCGCCGCCGGCCTCGGACGAGACATTGCTGTTGGACGGGAATGAGGAACAGTTGGGCACATAAAACGAGGCAGACTGGTTGCGGGTATCGGTGTCGTCGTCCACGTCAGCTGCTGGTATGGCAACCACGCGTTGACTCTCGAGGTGACCGTGGTTCCAAAGAGGCGGAGAATGCACGTGCGTGGCTCGCACGTTGGAAGTGTGAGTGCTGCCAACCAATGGCGTGCAGTTAACGTCATCATTCGCCGCCTTTGGAGGAGGAGATGGATGATACGGACCCATGCGCAGCAGCTGATGCATGGCTTTGTTGTTCTCACGCTAGAGATAGCGTAGCCGTTGCATGCGAAGCCCGATTGGTACGTGCGAGTTTGTCGTGCTGACTGGAGTTGATGTTGCAGTAGCACCATCCCATGGGAAGCTCTCGGATGATGACGCGCACACGTAGTGACGACGGGAGTTGTCCATTGTGGTAGGAGGTCGCAGAACAGAAGTGTTGAGAGTGACGCGTGGTCTGCAGCGTTTTAGCGCCAAGCACGCATGCATGCACGTAAGAAGGCGCATCGATGACCGACACCGATCGGCTCCAGGTGGCGAGGTGCTCGTTTGAACATTTGAAGTTCGAACCGAAAAACAGGCAAAATTTTCCAGCCGTAGATTGATGCATTGACACCGTCGACAGCGCCTGACTGAAATCTCATTGAAAACCCCTAAACAACCAACTAGTCAGTTAGCATCTGGACGCGGTGCGGGCTTTTAGATCATTTACTTTGACTAAAGTGGTGGTTTTGGCTTCGCAAAAGATTCTAGCCAATTAGTTAGTTTCCACCACCGCCGACTTTCAATCCCGCCATCGCAAGCCCCTCGCGGGGTAGTAGAAATTGGAAGTATTTTAGGGCATGCAGGCCCATGCAAAAACGAACATGAGCTCTGTGTGTGAGTGCGATGCAAGACGGCAAGAATTTGGCTAAGTCTGGAACGCTGAATATAAAAGAACAAGGAGAGAGTACAAATGAGCCCCTAGTGTAGGGAATGGTGGAAGAAGCATCAGTGACACTGTGAAGTAAGTCAACACACAGTGTGCATAGTGTATAGGTGCAGTAGTAGTTGCAAGACATGAAGCGATAGTGGTCAAGAATCGCAGTCACGGGCCACCGTAGTGGTGCCCGTCGGGAGCGAACGAGCGAGCAGCGAGCTCGCTTTCGCTCGCTCCCGGGCGAGCTTGTGGCTCGAACCACCACCTGCTCTTGGGTTATTGCCTAGGCCACACAGGAACAACCCGGGTATCTGTCCTAAACACTAGACAAAACTAGCTTGAGTCAACGACCCAAATATGTCCACACAAAACAGGTACATCAAGATCAGTGTCAGCAGGCTTGCGAGGCAAAAGAATACGCCGACAGAGGGGTCCAACTCGAAGTGCAGTCTCTTCTCTGGTCAATCACCTGCACAGGTGTGGTGGGTGTGCAGCAAGGCCAGAGGTCACCACGTCGAGACTTACACATAAACCAACACTCCCCCATGACCCACCGCCACACTGCACACCGACTGGGACAAGTACACCAGCAATGTCACAAGGAGTGCCACACGACTGTACACGAACGCACGACACAACAACTCAGCCCGGCGCATCACAAACGCATAACAGACTGACGGCGTGCACTGCTGCCTTGAAGACGTTACTGCTCAGTGCCTTTGTGAGAAAGTCAGCGCGCTGCTGTCTGGTGTCAATCCACACGATCTGGACATCTCCTGCAGCGACACGCTCACGCACAAAATGATGCTCAACATTGATATGCTTAGTGCGAGTGTGATGCATGCCTTCGTGCTCAGCAATTGTTTTTGTGCTTCGATTGTCACAATGCAGAGAGATACAGCGAATGGGGACGCGCAACTGTTGCAACAGCCGACACAACCAAACACTCTCACACATGCCTACGCAAAGAGCAACATACTCCGCATCACTAGAGCTGCGCGCAACACAGCCTTGCTTACCACTCTTCCACGACATCGCTGCCCCCCCAACAAGGAAGATGTACCCCGTGCGACTGCGAGCATCCACATCATGTGCCCAGTTGCTGTCAGTGTATCCATCCACGACCACGGACGGCTGTGCACGATAGTAGAGCCCAACTCGGGCCGTGGAGATCGCATACCTGACAACACGCAGAGCAGCCTCCATGTGACGCGACCTGGCGCACTGAGAGAACTGGGCCAGAAAATTGACAGCGAAGGCGACGTTAGCTCGCGTAGTGGTAGCCAGGTACATCAGGGAGCCTATCACTTGCAGATACTCAGTGACATTGACTGGCTCCCCCAGCGTTGACACGTCCAGTGTCTTCAACAAGCGCTGTCCTACGGGAGTCATTGGTGTGGACGCAGTGGGCACAGACGCAAGGAGGGGAGAGAAGCGCTCCCCCAAGCTCCTGACATAAGCAGTGAATGTGAAAGATGCGACGAGCGCGGTTACGCTCGATCTCCATGCCCAGGAAGACACGAGACGGACCAAGGTCTTTCATCTTGTATGCGGACTGCAGCAAAGACTTTACAGACGCAACCGTCTCTTGGCTTGGGGACGCGATCAGCAAGTCATCGACATACACAAGGATGGCAGCGAACGGTGCCGACACCGGGGTGACAAAGAGCGTAGGATCTACCGTGCTCCGATGGTACCCACCCTTCTCCAGGATAAACGTTATCTCCTGGTTCCAACACCTAGGAGACTGTTTAAGGCCGTAGAGGGCCTTACGCAGTCTCCAGACTCTGTCAGTGCCATCTGTGAAGCCCGGAGGCTGTACCATGTAGATCTCCTCATCCAACTGTCCGTGCAGGAAGGTGTTTTTGACGTCCATCTGCTCAAGCTCCCAGTCGTGATGTGCAACGAGACTGAGGAGAGCTCGCGTAGTGGTGTAACGTCCGACGGGAGCAAACGTTTTGTCGAAGTCTACACCTGGGACTTGGGAGAATCCCTTGGCAGTGAGACGTGCCTTGTACTTGTCAAGCTCGCCGTTGGACTTGTATTTTTGCCGAAACACCCAACGGGCGTCAATGGCCTTACGCCCTGGAGGCAGATAGACTACCTCGTATACGGCATGATTGACTAGAGCTCTCAGCTCATCTCGCATGGCTGCTTCCCACTTCTGTGAGTCAGGCACCGACCGTGCCTGCCGAACTGTCGTCGGATCAGGGGACGGGGGCGACGATGCAGTGGTCGCACGACAGTCTGCCACGCTGTCAAGCACAGCGGCTTCAAGGGCGTGCTCATGCTCTGTCAAGAGCAGCGTGTACCCAAGGACAGAGCTGGGGTGGACAACCCCTGTGGCCAGGCCTAAGGCATCCATGCCGGTCGGCACTGCTGGCGATTGCTCAGGATGAGACTGCAACGGTCGGGAGTGAGACGCCGAGATACTGGAAGAGCGGGTGGGGAGAGCCCGGATGCGGCCACCACGGACAAAGGGTGAGACAGGTGCAGGACCAGGCGGAGCAACTGGACTGGAGGTAGCGGACATGAGAGGACTAGAGGGTGTCGCAGAGGAGTGCGCAGGTGAGACGGACTCAGAGGAGGTAGGAGACTGAGTAGGGGAAACCGGGGCACTGGGTGACAAGGCCTGAGAAGGCACTGTGTCGGACGCCTAGGGACGCGACGAGGGGACAAGCTGCACAAGAGGAACGATAGTAGGGACCGCAGGAGCGAGAGAGACCGCAGGACCAACTTCCCCCCGCCACCGAGAAAGCGGGAACAGGTCGTCAGAGGGAGAAGGATGACGCAGGTCATGAAGAAAGAGAGACTCAAAGAACAAAGTGTCGCGCGACTCGACAACCCGCTGGCACTCTGGATCCGAGAAGCGCCAGGCCTTGGACTGCGCAGAAACGCCCAGAAAAGGACACAGGCGGCCACGCGGGGAGAGTTTGCCCTCGTGAAGGTCCTCGGGGAGCCAGACGGACGCAATGCTACCCCAGACACGAGCGAGACGGAGGTCGGCACGAGTACCATACCAACGCTCAAAAGGGGTGACCGTGTGGGGAAGGGGACCGTGAGGAACACGATTCTAGACCCAGGTCATGTAAGTCATCGCTTCGAAGGCGAAGAGAGGGGGAAGACCAGACTCAGACAAGAGAGTACGAGCACCATCGGCGAGAGTCCGATTCCAATGTTCAGAGATTCCGTTCTGTTGGGGTGTGTAGGGAGCGGAGGTCGCCAGACACACATCCTTGGACTCGAGGAAGCGGGCGGTGGGACCGAGGAATTCACCACCACGGTCACTGCGAAAGACACGCAGGGACCGCTAACACGACCGTTCAGCCTGGAGAAGCCATGACTCAAGAACCGTTCACACATCGCTCTTCTGACGAAGGGTGAAAATCCAACGAAAACGAGAGAAATCATCCATCAAGCACAAAACATACCGTCCAGCACCCCCAAGGAAGTCATGGGGAAGGGGACCCATGACGTCAGCGTGGACCAGATCAAGGGGGTGAGACAACTGGGAATCAGAGGAGGCAAAGGGAGAGCGATGCATCTTGCCCTGAGCACAGTCTAGACAGTCAGAGGGGCAAGGTGGCGGGAAAGTGGACGGAGAGAGACCAAGAGCGGGCAAAAGGTGAAGCATGCTGGTGATGGCATCAGTGTGCACATGGCCAAGGCGACGATGCAAGAGTTGAACATAGTCAGGGGAGAGAGATGGAGCAACATGGGCAAGAGAGGAGCCAACAGAGGAGGCGAAGGGGAAAACCAAGGGCACACGGTAAAGCTTGTGACACTTGACACCCTCTAGGACAACACGGCCAGTAGGACGGAGACGAACAGTACCCACGCCCTGACTGGCGGAGAAGTTCATGCCTTGATCATCTAGGGAGGTCACCGACAGCAGACTGAGCTCCAAGGAGGGAACGTACAGATTGTCGGGCAAGAGCAGCATACCACTGGGCCCAACGAAGCGAACAACACCCACACCCTGAACGGGGAGCAACTGGCCGGACCCAGTGCGCACAAACCAAACGGGACTAGCAGGACCCAACGAGACAAAACAGGCGCGATCAGAGGTCATGTGGTGGGTGGCTCCAGAGTCAAGGACCCACAAGCCATGTGCGACGCGAGCACGGGGAAGAACACCACACGTGGCAACGGTACCAACAGGGGGGGAGGACGAGTCACGTGCGGCGAGACGGCACGGAAGCACGAAGGACTGCCAAGTCTCTATGCACGGAATAGACGCAAACGGAGACGCAACAACAGTGTCAGTCTGACAGGAGGGACCTCTGGCCAAAGCAGTCACACTCTCACCTCCCTGATCGCGAAGGTGGAGACGCTGCAGAAGGAACTGCTCCAGCTGGCACTCGTCGTCGACGGACGATGCTGAGGACGGAGCAGGGGACCCGGAGGGATAAGGAAGCCACGCAGGAGCGAAGTAGGTGGAAGAGGGCGGTCCGGTGTAGGCGGGCACGCTGTACGGCGGTGGCCAACCCCAGGGAGACTGCGCCGGCGGATGTGTAGAGAGGACGCCAGCAGCGGAGTACGCCTGAGCAGGGGAGGAACTCGCCGACCGGGACAACATAGTGGAGTTGGAGCCAGAGCTGGAACTGGCCGTGGAAGAGGAGGCAGAGCTGCCGGAGCGCGCCTAGTGGGCACGCATGGCGCGTGCCAGGTGAAGGTCATCAAGCGGTGCTGGGCACTTCCGAGCAGAGTGCTCGGAAGACCCGCAGTTCCAACATACCACCTCGCCGGGAACACGAGAGGAGACGGCGTCAACTGGTTTCCCCTTGCCGCGGCCCTTTCCCCGGCCGCGTCCACGACCCTGAGAGGCAAGGGCTGTAGCCATGGAGGAGGACATGGGGACAGAGGCGGCACTGGAGGAAGAGGAGGAGGATGAGGATGAGAAGGCTGTGGTGACGGCTGCGACCCCCGCGACGGCGTAGCGATGCAGACGCTTGTTCTGTAGACTGGTCCACCAGGCAGCCAGGCGCTCAGCGGTGAAGTCCCAGAGGGCGCCGACACCAGGTGGAGACTTTGGAGGCACAGATTGAGAGAGAAGACGCTGCAGCTCATCTGGGATGATGTCGCGAAGGAGATCAGACAGCTCGAGAATCAACCCATTGACCATGGTAAGCACTACTGAAAGCTGCCCTGGGGGTGCATCACCAAGCTCACGAAGTAGTTTAAGCCCGCGCGCCCAGTACGCATCTGTCGATTCGTCCACACGCATAAGAAGCGTGTTGAACAGCACGGTGAGTGTGCTCTGGGCAGCTTGGCCAGTGACGGTGGTGCGGCGGCGCAGCATCGTGTATGCACCAACGGGGTCAGCAAGCCGCTGAGCTACAGGGTCAGCATTGTATGTGCCAACATCATCGACAACCATTTCGGGCGTAGCAGCGATGAGGGTGCGGACTGCACGGGCGGACTCATCAGCGACAGGCGTAAAAGGTGCGACTGCCGGAAAATAGTATTCCCACAGGCGTTCTCCTTGGGCCCAGGCGCTGAAGCGCGTTTCTGAGGAGGAGAAGGCAAGACCGGCAGCCAAGACAGGAGGTTGGGAGAAAAAGTCATGCTGACGTGGTGGAGCGGCAAAGGCGGTAGTAGGGGTGTTGTTTGCAGGTGGGATGGCAGCGGTGCTCTGAGCGGACTGAGAAGAGGAGGCACCAACAAGAGAGCCAGCAAGGGAGAGGGACGCAACAGGAAGACGCTGAAGCACGATGGCAGCGACTTCATCAGCAAAGGCGACACGATTGTCATTTGCGACTTTGAGGCGATCTTCTGCCTCGCGCTGAGCCTCGCGAGCGAGGTTCAGCTGACGCTGCAGATCGGCAATGACTAACTCGTCGTCACCAGGCATGATGGCGACTGTGGGACTCTGCCGGACAAATTTTGGCAGAGTTTCCCCCGCCCCAGTGGGCGTGGAAAAATGGGTTTGTCTTCTGCACGTAGAGTAGGTGCTGCAGGACAACCCACCCCAAGTCAGACACAACAAGCCACCGCAGAGGGAGAAGAGACACCAGACAGGCAGCAAGAGGGGCAACCAGAGAGGCAGCTCACGAGGCTGCGGACGGGGAAATACTGCGTAGAAGGGAGAGGAGTGGAGGTACATCAGCAGTGAAAGATGCAGCCAAGATGGACACGGTTGCAACAGCAGAAACGGCAAGGACAAGAAGGCCCGCAACACAAGCAGCACCTAGTGTGGTGACGACTGCGGCGGTGGAGACAAGAGTGGTGGAAATGCTGGAGATGGCCGATGAGGAAGAGGCGGGAGATGTCACGGCAGCCGCAGTTGAGGTGCGGATCGAGGACGCGGCAGTGGCGATGGCAGATGCTGCTGATGCTGTAGCTGATGCAATGGATGCTGCGGCTGCTGCAATCTGCGTGCCTATGTCTGCCGCGGCTGCAGCAATGGGACCAGCGACCACAGCGGCCTCAGTGTAGGCTTCAGTGGCCCTGCCAACAGATGTGGTGGCCGGAGCACGAGCGGCCCATGCTGCTGCTGCAAAAGTAGCGGCGGCGCGGCTGCGGCGTCTATCACGACAGCGGCTGCGTGCGTAAGCGAGGATGAGAGGGCAGTGGCGTCCTCCACAAACGCCGCATAAAGGTGAGAGAGGGAGATGGGCTCAGCAGCGCTCCCACGTGGTGGTTGTTCAATAGCGGGGGAAGCCGGGGGAGAGACGCTTACCGAAGAGTGGTGCGATGTTCCCTCGGGTGGAGAAGGTGGAGAGCCGGCGGCGGTGTAATCCCCCCCACCACGACGCGAGGGAGAGCACGAGCGCGAGTGGCGACGTGTTGCACGTCCCTCGTAGTAATGACCAGGCGGCAGCGAGCCGGAAGTGTCGTGGGACGCCAGTGTGCCGAGCTATGCCACGAATGTGGCGCTGCCATGTGGGCTGGCGTTGGACGACCAAGGCGACTGCCGCGACTGGGGCTGGGGTGGAGCTGCTAGGTGCGTCTTCTGTCGCCACTGCTGTAGTGCTACATGTGGAGATGTGTACGCGACGGCGGAGGCGGGAGCAATGACGGGAGCGACGGCGAAAGGGCGATGGCGGAGCCGTGGAAACGACGTGACGAGCTGCTGAGCTAGAGTTGCTGCTACTGAGCTGCTGCTGAGCTGTTGCTGAGCTGCTGCTGCTGAGCTACTGCTGCTGAGCTGCTGAGCTAGAGCGACTTCTGCTGAGCTGCTGAGCTAGAGCTGCTGCTGCTGAGCTGCTGCTGCTGAGCTACTGCTGCTGAGCTGCTGAGCTAGAGCGACTTCTGCTGAGCTGCTGAGCTAGAGCTGCTGCTGCTGAGCTGCTGCTGCTGAGCTACTGTTCACATTGCAGCTACTGCTCTTCAGCCTAGGAGTCGTCGACGGACCCCCCCACGCTGCCGAAAAAATTTTGGCAGCGTTTCCCCCGCCCTAGTGGGCGTGGGAGATATGGGGAGGCCGTGGGAAAACTTGTGGGTACCTGATCCAACCCCACCCAACCCAGGAAGAGAGGGGAGCCCAGCCAGCAGGGGGAGGGGAATACCAAAGGAGCCCTGACGGCAGAGTGCCGTCACCCGCTGCTGCTGTTGCTGCAGCTGGCACTGCTGCTATCGCTGCAGCCGTTGTGTCTGCTGCTGACCTTGGCAGTTGAAGGCAACAGTCAGCTGCTGCAGTTGCTGTTCTTGTAGCTACAGCGAGCCAGAGCTTTGCTCGCTGAGGGCCGAAGCTAATCCACGCTGTGGGTCCGAGCTGTTGCGGGCTTCGGCCGCTGGTGCCTTGGGTGTGCAGAGCAGCAGGCACTGTCGGGAGAGCAGTGAGCTGTGGTTAGAAGCACAGCTGACTTTCCTCCTGCCGTGGTTCCTGCTGTGAGAGGCAGATTGTTGCCAAGAGAGGCAACAACAACAGGAGATGGCGGTAGGAGGAGAGAGAGGGTAGAGACTTCGGGCCACTGCAGCTGCTGAGTGGGTACGAGACGCCAAGAGAGGCCGTCGCTCCACAAGTCATGGATCTGCGGACGGCAGATCGATCTGACGTATGTCTCTACTCCACCTGCTCTGATAACAGCGGGGAATGGTGGAAGAAGCATCAGTGACACTGTGAAGTAAGTCAACACATAGTGTGCAGAGTGTATAGGTGCAGTAGTAGTTGCAAGACATGAAGCGATAGTGGTCAAGAATCGCAGTCACGGGCCACCGTAGCGGTGCCCGTCCGGAGCGAGCGAGCGAGCAGCGAACTCGCTTTCGCTCGCTCCCGGGCGAGCACGTGGCTCGAACCACCACCTGCTCTTGGGTTATTGCCTAGGCCACACAGGAACAACCCGGGTATCTGTCCTAAACACTAGACAAAACTAGCTTGAGTCAACGACCCAAATATGTCCACACAAAACAAGCACAACAAGGTCAGTGTCAGCAGGCTTGCGAGGCGAAAGAATACGCCGACGGAGGGGTCCAACTCGAAGTGCAGTCTCTTCTCTGGTCAATCACCTGCACAGGTGTGGTGGGTGTGCAGCAAGGCCAGAGGTCACCACGTCGAGACTTACACATAAACCAACACCTAGCGGGCTTAAGTAGGGGCGCCGGCAGCTAGCCGCACTAGGCCTCGTCACCCCCGCTGAGCCCAAACGAGTCATCGGGGAGAACACACTGCGTACACCACGATAACAATAACGGTGGTCTCCTCGAGGCACCGGAACAGCTCTCTGAGTGTCCGGATCTCGACCATCGAGAAAATAGGAGCAGCGTTAGAAAATCTCAGAATCAACGTCCACACATCACACACGGCTTTTTGAACATCGGAAGCGCTAGTACAGCTAAGGCTGTTGAATCGAGATGAAGACGAGAAATCTCGATCTCGAAGTCGGTCTCGAACCATTCGGTACGAGATGTCTCGTTCCGTCGGTCAAGACGGAGAAATTCTCGATCTCGTACCGAAGTGCACGTGGCGGGTCTCGATCTCGTACCGATCTCGACCTCGTTGTGTGACGTCTCGAACTTGCACTAGTGAGGGCGCGTTCCGAGAGGCACTTTTCTTGACCGTGGTGATGAAAGGACGGTGGAAGGTTGCGTGGGAGTCATGACCACCGCTTTTTGTCATGATGTCGCTAATGTGGCGCATAAATGGATCAAACCACATAGAGAATGAGACAAATTGCCAGTCCGTGCGGAGAATAGACGTGTGGGAGATCCGAATAAAAATCGATCTGCAAAAGAGACGTCAAAGTCGTGCTCATTCAATGTATCCGCCTCATATTCATCCTGGTTTACTCGAAGAAAGCTACAAGGTTTGGGGGTAGAAAATTTAGTATTCGCAAACCGTTGAAGTGATTCTACAATGTGTGTCTTCTCACTTATCTACATACCGATCCTACAACCTTCACGTATAAAGACCTTGGCACACGTGGCAGGTCCACAAAGAAATGCGAGAATGACATTGCGGTACGAGATTCTTGTCTCGATCTCGCATGACATGTGACGTGTCTCGGTCTCGTCTCGTCTCGCGCGAGACAATTCGAGATTGTCTCGTGTCATGCGGTACGAGACAACGAGACGAGACAAAATCGAGACAATCGAGATCGAGACCGGTCTCGATCTCGATT